>RXID01015151.1:0-15186 GCA_005019695.1 Trichopus zeylanicus subsp. travancoricus
CTGTAGCTAGTAATACTACTGCTACTACTACTACCACCACTACTACTACAACTACTACTACTACCGCAGTTGTTACTACTAGTACAATAATAACTACAATGACTAATGGTACAACAACTACTATTACTACTACTATAATTACTACTACTACTACTACTGCGACTACTACTACTATGACAACTGCTACACTAATGCTTCTGTTGTTGTTGCCTCTACTACTACTACTACTACAATTGCTACTGCTACTACTACAACTACTACTGTTACTACTACTACTGCTGCTACTACAACAACTACTACTACAACCACGACTACTTCTACTTCTCCAACCACAACTATGGCTGCTACTACTACTACTGCTACAACTACTACTATTGCTACTGCCACTACTACTACTCCTCCTACTGCTATTACTACTGCTGCTACTACTACAACTGCTACAACCACTACTACTATTACTGCTACCACCACTACTACTACTCCTGCTACTCCTACTAATACTATTTCTACAACAACAACTACTACTACTGCTGCTGCTGCTTCTCGTACTATTACTTCTTGAAATACTATTACCACCACTAATGGTACTGCTACTGCTGCTGCTGCTCCTACTACTACTTCTAGTAATACATCTACCGACACTAACGCTATTGCTTCTGTTGCTCCTGCAACTACTACTAATACAACTGCTGCGGTGACTACGACAACTTCTTCTACTACTTTTGCTACTCCTACTTCTACTACTACAACTACTACTTCTTCTATAACTGCTGCCACTACTGCTACTGGTACAACTACTACTAGTACTACTACTACTACTGCTGCTGCTCCTTTTACTACTACTGCTGCAGCTACTTTTGTCGTGGCAGCTACTATAACTACTACTACCACAACTTCTTCTCATACAACTACTACCACTGCTACTACTACTACTACTACTACATCTGCTGCTACAACTGCAACCACTACTACGACAATAGCTATAAATGCTACTACTACTACAATTATTACTACTACGGATACTAGTACCACTACTGCTGCTACTACTATTATTTCTGCTAGTACTGTTGTTCCTGCTACTACTAGTACTACTACTGCAACTGCTAATATTACTACTACTACTAATACTTCTACTACTACTACTACTGCTGCTGCTGCTACTGCTGCTGCTACTATCACAACTACTACCACTACTACTACTACTACTGCTACTACTATTGTTGTTGTTGCTGCTACAACTACTACTCTTACAACTTCTCCAACTAATACTACAATTGCTACAAGTATTATAGCTACTACAACAACTACAGCTTCAACTGGTACTACTACAAGTACTAGTTCTACAACTACAACTACAACAACAACTACTACCACTACTACTACTATTGTTGTTGTTGTTGCTGCTACAACAACTACACCTACAACTTCTTCAACTAATACTACAATTGTTACAAGTATTATAGCCGCTACTACGACTACTATTACTACTTCTGCTACTGCTACTACAGCTATAACTAATACAACTACTAGTACTACTGCTAATACCCTCGCAACTACTACTTATACTACTACCACTACTACTACAACTACTGCTAGTTCACCTACTGCTACTACTAATACAACTTCTACTACTACCACTACTCCAACATCTACAACTACTTCTTCCACTAATATTGTGACTCCTCCTAACATAACTACAACTATCAATATAAGTACTACTATAGCTACTAGTACTACTACTACTAAAATTACTACTACTGCTACTGCTACTACTACTGCAACTACTATTACTACTACTACTACTATTAATATTACTACTACAACAACAATAATAACTATAATTACTACAATCGCTACTTTGACTACTACTACAACTACTACCAGTACTACTACTACCCCAGCTATTGCTACTGCTACTACTACTACTACTATTACTGCTACAACTACTACTGTAACAACTACTACCTCTTCTACTACTAATACAGCTACTATTACTACACTACTATAACTACTACTACTGGAAGCACTGCTACAACTCCAACAACTATTACAATTATTATGATTATTACTACCACTACTACTATTACTACTACAAATACACCAACTATCACTACCAATACTACTGCTGCTGCTACTACTACTATTACTACTATTACTATGACTACTACGTCTACTACCACTATGCTACAACTACTAGTACTCCTACTACTACAACAACTACTCTTACTAATACTACAACTCCTGCTGCTACTACTACTACTTCTTCGACTGCTACTACTACTACTAATACTAGTACAACCCTTGCTGCTACTACTACTCTTACTACAGTTGCTCCGACGGTTACTGGCACTACTATTGCCACTAATACAACTACAACAACTGCTGCAGCTACTACTACTACAACAACAACAACTACTACTACTACGACTACAACTTCTAATGCTACTTCTACTTCTACTTCTACAACAACTACTACTACTACACTACTACTACTACAACTACACTCTTGCTACTATTAGTATAATGACTACTACTACAACTACTGCAACTACATCTACTACTACTACCTCTACAGTACTGCTACTACTACTACCTCTACAGTACCACTACTCCTACTACTATTACTACTAGTACTACTACTACTGCTACTGCTTCTACTTCAACTATTACTAGTACTACTACTTCTACTACTGCTACCGTTACTGATATTACTACTACTACTGTTACTACGATAACTACTAGTACTACTACTACCTCTACTACTACTACTAGTACTATTACTACTGATACTACAACTACTACTACTATTTCTAATCCTACTCCTAAAAAAATTTCTACCATTACTTCGGCTATTAGTATTGCTACCACTACTATTACTTATATTATTGCTACTACTACTACTACTACTATGACTACTATTTCTACTACTACAACAATAACTACAACCACGACTACTAGTCCTCCTACTACAACTACCACTACTACTACTCCTGCTACAACTACTATTACTTCTACTGCTACTACTGCTACTACTACTACGTGTACTACTACTAATATAGCTACTACCACTACAACTACTACTACAAGTGCTGCTACTACTCCAACAACTATTGCCATTACTACTGTTAATACTACTACCACTACTACTACTACTACTACAACTACTCCAACTATTTCTACTACTGCTGCTACAACTACCACTACTACAACCACTACTGCTACTATGACTATTACTACTACTACAAGTACTCCTACTGCTACTACAACTACTCTTATTAATACTACTACTGCTGCTGCTGCTACTTCGTTTACTACTATGACTACTAATACTACTTCTACAACTACTTCTTCCACTAATATTGCAACTCCTCCTCTTGCCATAACTACAACAACCAATACAAGTTCTACTACTGCTAATACTACTATTACTATGACTATTACTACTACTACTTCTACTCTTACTATTACTACTACTACTGCTGCTGCTGCTGCTACTACTACTACTACTACTACTGCTACTATAAGTACTACTACTACTTCAACTGCAACAACTACTAGTATTTCTACTACAATAACTACTACTACTGCTGCTACAACTGCTACTTCTACTACTACTAAAACTACTACCTGTACTAATACTACTCCTGCTACAGCTACTACTACAACTGCTACTACACCCGCAATAACTATTAAAGCTACTGCTGCTATTGCTACTACCTCTATTACTTTTAATATAACTACTACTACTATTCTACTACAACATTGCTACTACTCCAAACACTACTACTACTGTTACTTAATCTACTGCAACTACTACGAACACTACTAATACAACTGCTATTACTATAACTACCACTACCTCTACTATGTGACTTCTCCTCGTTCTATAACAAAAACTACCAATACTACAACTATTACTGCTACTACTACTACTACAACAACAACAACTACTACTACTACTAATACTAGAACAACAACAACAACAACAACTACTACTACTACTATTATAACAACAACTACAATTACTACTACTACATCTACAACTACCAATACTACTAATACTACCACTAATACTGTAACTACTATTATTGTTGCTACAACTACTTCTGCTACACATTCTACTACTACTACTACTACTACTACTCATATTACTACTACTATTGCTATAACTACTTGTGCTACTATTCCTACTACTACTACTATAACTACTACTCCAACTATTGCTATTACTACTGCTACTACTGCTACTCCTCCTACTACTACTACTATGTCTTTTGATACTCCTACTACTCCTCCTCCTCTTCTTACTTCTACTACTACTACTGGTACAATTACTTCTATGACTACTACAACAACTACTACAACTACTATTTTTGCTACTACTATTCCAACTCCAACCCCTACTTTTGCTACTATTCCTAATACTACTTCTTCTTCTTCTACTACTACTACTTCTACTGCTACAACAACAACAACAACTACAACTACAACTACTACTATTACAATTGCAACCACTACTACTTCTACTACAACAACTACTACTACTTGGCTATAGTAGTTGTAGTAGCAGAAGAAGTAGTGGTAGTAGTAGTAGTTGTTGTTGTTGTTGTTGTTGTAGTAGCAGAAGTAGTACCAGGAGCAATCACAAATATGGTGTTAGTTGTAGAAGTAGTAGTAGTTATAGTAGTAGTAGTAGTAGTTCTAGTAGTTGTAGTAGTTGTAGCAATAGTAGTAATAGAAGTAGTAGTAGTGGTAGTAGTAGTAGTAGTAATAATAATAGTAATAGTGGTAATAGTGTTAGTAGTAGTAGTGGTGGTGGTAGTAACATAAGTAGCAGCAGACACTATTGCAAAACTAGAAGTAGAAGTTCCAGAAGTAGAAGCCAAAGTGGTAGTAGTAGTACTAGAACTTATAGCAGCAGAAGCAATAGTAATTGTCGTAATAATAGTGCTAGTAGTAGTTGTAGTAGTAATAGTTATACTATGTGCAATAATAGCAGTAGTAGCCATAATAGTAGTAATAGTTGTAGTAGTACTAGCAAGATTAGTAGTAGCAATAATAGTGATTGTAGCAGTAGTAGTAGTGGTAATAGTAATAGTAGTTGTAGTAGTAGTAGTTGCAGCAGCAATACTAGAATATTCATTACAGTAGCAGTATGAGTAGTTGCAGTAGCAGCTGTGGAAGTTGTAGCAGTAGTACTAGCAAAAGTAGTAGTTATAAAAGTAGTAGCAATAGTAGTAGTAGTTGTAATAACAATAGATGCAGCAATAGTAGTAGAATTAGTAGTAGTAGTAGTAGTAGTGGTGGTAGTAGTAGTAGTAGTAGTAGTAGTAGTAGTAGTACTTGCAGCAGTAGTGGTTACATTAGTAGTAGTAGTACTACTAGTAGTAGTAGTAGTAGTAGTAGTAGTACTTGCAGCAGTAGTGGTTACATTAGTAGTAGCAATAGTAGTAGTAGAAGTAGTAGTTGTAGCAGTAATGGCAGCAACAATAATAGTAGTAGTAGTAGTAGCAGCTACAGTAATAGTAGTAGTAGTAGTAGTAGTAGCAGCAGCAGCAGCAGTAGTAGTAGTAGTAGTAGTAGTAGTTTTAGCGGTAGTAGTAGCAGTGGTAGTAGTAGTTGCACTACTAGTAGTAGTAGTAGCTAGAGTAGTAGTAGTAATTGCAGTAGTAGTAGTTGTTGTACTAGTTGTAGTAGTAGTGGTAGAAGTAGCAGCAGCAGTAGTAGTAGCAGTGGTAGTAATAATAGTTATTATAGTATTAATAGTAGCTGTTATAGTAGCAGCAGCAACAACAACAATAGTAGTAGTGGTAGTAGTAGTAGTAGTAGATGCAACAGTAGTACTGGTAGTTGTAATAGCAATTGTAGTACTAGCAGCAGTATTAGCAGTAGAAGTAGAAGTTGTAGCAGCCATTGGAGGAGGAGGAGTAGTAGTAGTAACAATAGCAACAATAATAGTTGTAGTGTTAGCAGCAGTAGTAGTAGTAGCGGAGTAGTGTTTGCGGTAGTAGTAGCAGTAATAGCAGTAGAAGTAGTAGTCATAATAGTAGTAGAAAACGTAGGTGTAGTAGTTATAGTGGTTGTAGTAGGAGCAACATCAGTATTAGTAGTTGCAATAGTAGTAGTAGTAGTATTAGTAGTGGTAGTAGTAGTCATTGTTGTACGAGTTGAAGTAGGAGTAGTAGTAGCACTAGTAGTATTATTAGTAGTTGGAGTAGTTGTAGTGGCAGTCATAGGAGTAGGAGTAGGAGTAGGAGTAGTAGTTGTCATAGTACTAGTAGTTATTATTCTGATTATGGTAGTAGCAATATAAGGAGTAGTAGTAGCAGTAGTAGTAGTAGTAATAGTAGTAGTTGTTGTAGTAGTAGTAGTAGCAGCAGCAGTTGTGGTAGTAGCAGCAACTGCAGTAGTAGTAATAGTAGTAGTAGCAGTAGTAGTAGTTGTAGTGGTGGTGGTACTAGTAGTAGTAGGATCAATAGTACGCGTAGGAGTAGGAGTAGTAGTAGTAGTAGTAGTCGGAATAGAAGCAGTACAAGGTGTGGGGGTAGGAATAGACTAGTCATACTAGTAGTAGTGATGGTAGTAGTAGTAGTAGTAGTAGTAGTAGTAGTAGTTGGAGTAATAGTAGTTGTAGCAGTTGTAGTTGTAGTATTAGTAGTAATGGTAGTAGCAGTAGTTCTCGTTGTTATTATTCTTGTCATATTAGTAGTAGCAGTAGCAATTGTTGTAGTCGTAGTGGTAGTAGTAGTAGAAGAAGTAGTCGTAGTAGTAGAGTAATAGTAGTAGTAGTTGTTGTAGTAGTAGTAGTTTTTGTTATTGTTATTGTTGTAATAGCAGTCATAGTAGGAGTAGTATTAGTATTAGTATTAGTAGCTGTAGCAGTCGCAGTAGCATCAGTAGTAGTAGTAGTACTAGTAGTAGTAGTAGGAATAGTAGTAGTGTAGTGGTAGGAGTAGTAGTGGTGGTTGTTGTTGTTGTTGCAGTTATAGTAGTAGCTTTTGTTGTGGTGGTGGTGGTGGTAGTAGTAAAAGAAGTAGCAGTAGTAGAAGTAGTAGTAGTGGCAGTAGTAGTAGTAGCTATAGTAGGGGAATTAGGAGTTGTAGAAGTAGTACTAGTAGTAGTAGTGGTTGTTATTATTGTAGCAATAGCAGTCAATGTAGTTGTTGTTGAAGTAATAGTTGGAGTATTAGTAGTAGGAGTAGTAGTAGCAGTAGTAGAACAAGTAATAGTAGTCATAGTAGTGGTAGGAGCAGCAATAGCAGCAATCTTAGCAATAGTAGTAGCCATAGTTAGGGTTGTAGTAGTAGTGGTAATAGTAGTTATATTAGTAGTAGTAGTCATAGTACTAGTATAGTAGGAGTAGAATTAGTAGTACTAGTTGTAGTAGTAGTAGTGGTAGTAGTAGCAGTAGTAGTAGAAGTAGTAATAGTAGTTGAGTAGTAGTTGTAGTAGTCGTGCCTGTATTTGGAGTAGCAGCAGAAGTCCAATAATAGTAGTGACAGTCGTAGTAAGAAGAGTAGTAGTAGTAGCAATAGTGGAAGTTATAGTTGGAGTATTTGGAGTAGTAGTAGTTGTTGTAGCAGTAGCAGTTGTAGCAGAAGTGGTAATTGTAATTGCTGAAGCTGTAGTAGCCGTAGTACCAGTAGTAGTAGTCGCAGTCATAGTAATAGTATTAGTAGTAGTAGTAGTGGAAGTGGTAGTTGGAGTATTAGTAGGAGTAGTAGTTGTAGTAGAAGTAGTAGTTGTTGTAGCAGCAGTAGTTGTAGTTGTTGTTGTAGTAGTAGTAGCAATAGTAGTAGTAGCTACAGTAGTAGTAGTAGTTGTTGTTGTTGTAGTAATAGTAGTTGTATTAGTAGTTATTGTAGTAGTAGTAGGAGGAGTAGAAGTAGTGGTAATAGTGGTAGTAGCAGAAGTAGTAGTAGAAGTAGGAATAGTAGTAGGAGAAGTAGTAGTTGTAGTAGTAGTAGTAGGAGTAGGAGTGGTAGTGGTAGTAGTAGTAGTAGTATTAGTAGTAGTAGTAGTAATAATATTAGCAGTAGTAGTTTTAGTTATGCTGGTAGTAGTTGTTGTAGTAGTAGCAACCACCGCAACAGCTGTAGCAGTCATAGTAGAAGTAGCAGAAGTAGTTTAAGTAGGAGTAGGTGTAGTAGTAGCTGGAGTAGTAGTTGTAGTAGTAGTAGTAATTGGTGTAGTAGTTGGAATAGTAGTAGTAGTGGTAGGGGTAGCAGTAGTAGAAGTTTTCGTAGTAGTAATAGAAGTAGCAGTAGCAACAACAACAACTACAATAGCAGTAGTAGTTGTTGTTGTAGTAGTAGCAGTTGAAGTAGTTGTTGTTGACGTTATAGTTGGAGTATTATGAATAGTAGTAGTAGTAGAAGTAGTAGTAGTAGTTGTTGTAGTAGTAGTAGGAGCTATAGCAGCAGCAGCAGTAGTAGCTACAGTTAGGATAGTAGTATTAGTAGCAATAGTAGTTGCATTAGTAGTAGTAGTCGTATTGGTAGTAGTGGTCCGAGTAGAATTAGTAGTAGTACTAGTAGTGGTAGTAGTAGTAGTAGTAGTAGCGGCAGCAGCATCAGCAGCAGTAGCAGCAATAGTAGCAGCAGTAGCAGTAGTAGTAGTAGTAGAAGTAGTAGTAGTAGTTGTAGCAGTTGTAGCAGAAGTAGCAGTAGTTGTTGCAGTAGCAGTAGTAGTAGTAGTACCAGAAGTAGTAGTTGCAGTCGTAGTAATAGTAGTTGGAGTATTAGGTGTAGCAAGTGTAGTAGTTGTGGCAGTTGTAGCAGTAGTAGTAGTAGCTGCAGTAGTAGTAGCAGTAGCAGTAGTAGCTGTGGTAGTAGTAGTAGTAGGAATAGTAGTAGCAATAGTAGTAGTTGTTGTAGTAGTAGTAGTAGTTGGAGTAGCAGCAGCAGCAACAACAACAAGAACAACAGCAACAGTAGTAGTAGTAACAACATTAGTAGTACTAGTAGTAGCAGTTGTTGTAGTAGCAACAACCGCAGCAGCAGCTGTAGCAGTAGTAGAAGTAGCAGAAGTAGTTTTAGTAGTAGTTTGAGTCATAGTAGTATTAGGTGTAGTAGTAGCAGGAGTAGTAATAGTAGTAGCAGTAGTAGTGTTAATAATAGTTGTAGTATTATCACAGTAGTAGGAGCAATAGTAATAGGCGCACTAGTTGTAGTAGTAGTAGTAGAAGTACTGGTATGAGTAGTAGAAGTATTTGGAGTAGTAGTTGTAGTTGTAGTAGTAGTAGTAGCAACAGTAATAGTAGTAGTGTTAGTAGTAGTTGAGATAGTAGCAGGACTGGTAGAAGTAATAATAGTTGTAGTAGGAGTATTAGTTGTAGTAGTTGTAGTGGTAGTACGAGTGTTTGGAGTAGTAGTTGTTGTGGTAGTAGTCGAAGATGTAGGAGTCATAGTAGTAGTAGTTGCAGCAGCATCAACAACAATAGTAATAGTTGTAGTAATAGTAGTAGTAGCTGCAGTAGTAGTGGTTGTAGTAGTAGCAGTTGCAGTAGGAGTAGTAGTTGTAATAGTATTAGTAGTAATAGTTATTGTAGTACTAGTAGTAGTTATAGTAGCAGCAGTAGTAGTAGTTTGAGAAGTAGTAGCGGTAGTACTATTTAGAACAGCAGCAACTGTAGCAGCGGCAGTGGCAACAGCAGCAGCAACAGTAGCGATGGCAAAGGCAACAGTAGGTGCAGTAGTAGAGGCAGTTGTAGTTGTACTAGAAGTAGTAGTAGTTGCAGCAGTATTAGTTGCAGTATTGGCAGTAGTAGTCGCATTAGTAGTAGTAGTAGAAGCAACTAAAGTAGTAGTATTAGTAGAAGTAGTAGTAGTTCTAGTTATTGTAGCAGTAGTAGTAGAAGCAGTATTAGTAGTATTAGTAGCTGCTATAGTAGAAGTTGTAGTAGCAGCAGTAGTAGTGGAAGTAGCAATAGCAGTTGTGGTAGTATTAGTGGTAGCAGCAACAGTTGCTGCGATAGCAGCAATAGCAGGAGTTGTTTTAGTACTACTAGTAGTAGTAGTAGCAGCAGTAGTGGTAGTCGTAGCAATAGTAGTGGCAGTAGTAGCAGTAGTAGTAGCCGTACTAGCAGTAGTTGAAGCACTACTAGTAGCAATAGTATTAGAAGTATGAGTAGTAGCAATAATAGCAGTAGTAGTTGTAATAGTAGTGACGGTAGCAATAGTAGCGGTAGTGGTAGTAGCTACAACAGCAATAGTGGTAATAGTAATAGTAGTTGTATTAGTAGTAGTTGCAGCAGCAGTACTAGTAGTATTCATTACAGCTGCAGTACTAGTAGTAGCAGTAGTACTAGTAGAAGTAGCAGTTGTAGAATTAGTAGCAATAGTAGTAGTAGTAGTAGTAACAATAGAAATAGCAATAGCAGTAGTATTAGTAGTAGTAGTCATAGTAGTACAAGTAGTATTAGTTGCATTAATAGTAGCAATAATAGTAGTAGAAGCAGTAGTTGTAGCAGTAATAGCAACATCAGCATTGGTAGTAGGGGTAGTAGTTGTTGCAATAGTAGTAGTAGTAGTAGTAGTAGTAGTAGTAGATGTAGTAGTTGTAGTAGTAGCAACAACAGTAACATTAGTAGTAGCGGTAGTAGCAACTTTAGTAGTTATTGTAGTAATAGTAGTACTAGTTGCCATAGTAGTAATAGTAGTTGCAGCAATAGTAGTAGTAATAGTAGCAACAGTGGTGGTAGCAGCAACAGCAGTTGTAGTTGTTGTCGTAGCAGTAGTAATAGTAGTAGTAATAGTAGCAGTAGTAGTTGTTGTACTAGTAGTAGTAGTAGTAGTAGTAGTAGTACTGTAGTGGTAGTAGTAATATTAGTTGTAGTAGTAGTAGCAGCAGTAGCGGTAGTAGCTGTTGTAGCAGCAGCGATAGTAGTAGTAGTGGTAGTAGTAGTAGCAGTTGTTGCAGCAGTAATACTAGTAGTAGCAATAGCAGTTGTAGTACTGGCAGTAATAGTACTGGCAGAAGTAGTAGTTCCAGTAGTCGTAGAAGTAGTAGCAGTAGTAGTAGTAACAATACTAATAGCAATAGTAGTAGTAGTAGTAGTAGTAGAAGTAGTAGCAGAGTAGTGGTTGCAGGAGTAGCAATAGTAGTTGCTGTAGAAGCAATCGTCATAACAGTAGTAGCAAAAGCAAGAGTAGTAGTTATAGTGATAGTAGTAGTAGCCGCAACAGTAGTAGTAGTTTTAATAGTAGTAGTTGTTGTATTAGTAGTAGTAGTTGTTGTTGTAGTAGTTGTTGTGCGAGTTGAAGTAAGAGTAGCAGTAGCAAAAGTTGTAGTAGTATTAGGAGTAGTATTAGGAGTATTAGTAGTAGGAGTAGTTGTACTGGCAATCATAGGAGTTGTAGTAGGTGTAGGAGTAGTAGTAGTTGTAGTAGTTATTCTTATTGTAGTTGTAGTAGTAGTAGGAGTAGTAGTGGAAGTAGTAGCAATAGTTGTAGTAGTAGTAGTAGTAGTAGTAGTAGCAGCAATTGTGGTAGTAGCAACAATAGCAGTAGTAGTAGGATAAGTAGTAGGACTGGGAGGAGGAGGAGGAGTAGTAGTAGTAGTGGTTGAAAGAGAAGTAGTAGTAGGTGTAGGGGTAGCAATAGTACTAGTCATAGTAGTAGTAGTAGTAGTAGTAGTAATAGAGGTAGTAGTAGTTGTATTTGTAGTATTAGTTGTAATGGTAGTCGTCGTCGTAGTAGTAGTAGTAGTACTACTAGTTATTGTTTTTGTAGTAGTAGTAGTAATGGTGGAGGTTGCAGTAGCAGTAGGATAGGTAGTAGTAGTAGTAGCAATAGTAGTAGTAGTACTAGTAGTAGCAGTAGTGGTTATCGTATTAGTAGTAATAGTAATTGTTGTAGTGGTAGTAGCAATAGCTGTAGTAGTAGTACTAGTAGTCCTCGTAGTAGTAGTAGTAGTAGTAGTAGCAGTAGTGGTTATCGTATTAGTAGTAATAGTAATTGTTGTAGTGGTAGTAGCAATAGCAGTAGTAGTAGTAGTAGTAGTCCTGGTAGTAGTAGTAGTAGTAGTTGTTGTTGTTGTTGTTGTTATTGTTGTTGTAATAGGAGTCGTAATAGTAGTATTAGTGTTACTATTAGTAGTTATTGCAGTCGCAGAAGTAGCAATAACAACTGTAGTAGTAGTAATAGGAGTAGTTGTAGTACTAGTAGTAGTATTAGTAATAGTAGTAGTAGTAGTAGCTGTAGTAGTAGTGGTGGTGGTGGTGGTAGAAGTGGAAGTAGTAAAAGTAGTAGTAGTAGTAGTAGCAATAATAGTAGTAGTAGTAGTATGAGTAGTAGTATGAGTAGTAGTTGTGGATGTAGTACTTGTAGTAGTAGTAGCTATTGAAGGAGGATTAGGAGTAGTAGAAGTAGTAGTAGTAGTAGTAGTAGTCGCAGTAACATCAATAGTAGTTGTGGTACTAGTAGTAGTAATTGTAGTAGTTGTTGTGGCAGCAGTCGAAGTAGTTATTGTTGTAGTTGTAGTTGGAGTATTAGCAGCAGCAGCAGTAGTAGTATTACAATTAATAGAAGAGGCAGTAGTAGTAGCGGAGGTAGTAGTAGTTGGAGAAGTAGTAGCAATAGTTGTAGAAGTAACAACAGTGCTAGTAATAGCAGAAGTAGTAGAAGTTGTAGCAAAAGTAGAAGTAGTAGTATTAGTATGAGAAGTAGCAGTAGTACGAGTAGTAGTTGTAGTAGCAGTAGCTATAGTAGTTATAGTAGTCGTAGTAGTTATAGAATTAGTAGTAGTGGTAGTAGTAGTTGTACTAGTTGTAGTAGCAGTAGTAATAGCAGTAGTGACAGAAATTTTGGTAGTAGTAGTAGTGTTAGCAGCAACTGCGACAGTAGTAGTAGTATAGTAGTAGTTGTTGTAGTAACAGTAGTGGCTGTAGTGGTAGCAGTAGCCGTAGTTGTAGTAGTAGAACTACTAGTAGTAATAGTAATAGTAGCAGATGTAGCAACAGTAGTAGTAACAATAGTAGTAATAGTAGTAGTAATAGTAGATGCAATAGGAATAATAGTAACAATAGTAATAGTAGTGATAGTAGTAGTAATAGTAGCTGTAGTAGTACTACTGCTAGTAGTAGTACTTGTTGTGGCAGTAGTAGCAGTAGTAATAGAAGTAATAGTAATAGTAGTAGTAGTAGTAGTAGTACTAGTACTAATTGTAGATGTAGTAGTTGTAGTAATAGTAGTCGTAATTGTTGTACAACAATAATAATAGCAGTTGCAGCAATAGTAATAGTAGATGAACAAGCTAAAATAGTAGGAGCAGTAGTGGTAGTAGTAGAAGTAGTAGTAGTAGCAACTGTAGTAGAAATAGTGATAGTTGTAGTAGTAGTAGCAATAGTAGTAGCGATAGTAGCATTAATAGATTTAGTAGTAGCGGTCGCTGTAGAAGCAGTTGTTGTAGGAGGAGTAGTAGTAGCAGTAGTAGTAGTAGTAGTTATAGTAGTAGTAGTACAAGTAGCACTTGTAGTATTAGCAATAGCTGCTAAATTAGTTGTAGTAGTAGTGGTTATTGTAGTAGTAGTCGCCGGAGTATTAGTAGTAGTAGTAGCAGCAGCAGTAGTAGTTGTAGTAGTTACAGTGGTTGTAGTAGTAATAGTTGTAGGAGGAGCAATAGTAGTAGTAGTTATAGTCGTAGTAGTAGCAGTTATTATAGTAGCAGCAGTAGTTAAATAGTAGTAGTAGTAGTGGTAGCCATAGGAGTAGTAGTAGTAGTGGTGGTGGTAGCCGTAGGAGTAGTAGTAGTACTAGTAGTAGTAGTAATAGTAGTTGGAGTAGCGGTACTAGATGTAGCTGTAGTACGTGTGGTGGTAGTAGCAGTTGTAGTTGGTGTTGTTGTAGTAGTAGTAGCAGTAGTAATAGTAGTAGTCGAAGTAGTAGTGGCAATAGTAGTAGTTTTAGTAGTAGTAGAAGTAGTAGTAGGCGTAGCAGTAGTAGTCATAGTAGTAGTAGTAGAAGTGCTAGTAGTCAAAGTAGTAGTAGTTGTTGTAGTAGGAGTAGCAGTAGTAGAAGCAGCGACAATAGTAGAAGTAGTAGTGATAGTAGTAGCAATAGTAGGAGTAGTAGTTGTAGTAGTAGTCGATGTTGTAGTAGTAGTAGTAGTGGTAGTAGTATTAGCTGAAGTTGTAGTTGGAATTGTAGTTGTAGTAGCAAGAGTAGGAGTAATAGTAGCAGTTGTAGCAGTAGTTGTAGTTATAGTAGTAGTCGTAGTAGGAGTAGTTGTAGTAGAAGTAGTAGTAGTAGTAGTAGCAGTAGCAGTAGCAGTACTGGTAGCAGTAGTAGTTGTTGTTGAAGTAGTAATAAGAGTAGTTGTACTATGGTTAGTAGCATTAGTACAAGTAGTTGTTGAAGTAGTAAGAGTAGTAGTAGTAGTAGTAGTAGTAGTATCTGTAGTAGTAGCTGTAGCAGTTGGAGCAGCAGTGGTAGTAATAGTAATATTAGTAGCAGTAGGAGCAGCAATAGTAATAAAAGTAGCAGTAGTAGAAGTGGTAGTTGCAATAGTAGCTGCAGTAGCCGTCATAGCGAATAGAGCAATAGCTGTAGATGTAGTAGTAGCAGCAACAATAGTAGAGGCATTCGTAGCAGTAGAAGCATTAGCAGTAGCGGCAGTACTATTGCTTCTAGTACTTCTACTACTACTCTTATTACAACAAATACTATTGCTGCTACGAATACTACTACTGCTACTACTCCAACTACTACTACTACTTCCACTCTTACTGTGACTGCTGCTACCACTTTTGTTGCTTCTAATACTCCAAGTACTTCTACTACTAGTACTACTGCTCCTAATACTACTTCTACAACTGCACCAACTCTGCCTACTACTTCTTCTACTACTACGATTATTACTACTACTACTACTACTGCTACTTCTACTCTACCACACTACTACTAGTATTACTAATAGCACTACTACCACTACAACAACTACTACTACTATGATAACAACAACTATTGCAGCTACTATTGCTACTACTACTACTACTACTACTTCTTCTTCTTCTTCTATTGCTACTACTGCTGCTAATGCTAGTGCAACTACTGGTACTATTAATACTTCTACAACAACAACAATGACAACAACTACTTCTACTACTTGTACTTCTCCTACTACTGATGCTACTTCTTTTACTACTACTACTACTCCTATACTACTGCTACTTCTACAACTACTACT
>RXID01015152.1:0-28761 GCA_005019695.1 Trichopus zeylanicus subsp. travancoricus
GGGACAAAACATCATGGCCTCTCACCTTTCAAGGAAAGCCAAAAAAAACAAACATGGACAACGTAAAGACCACAAAGGAAATATTACACTTCAACCATCATAATGCACACCTGATCAACAAATGTTTGCAACATCCAAAGACGATATGTTTGTGGACCCGACGTTTCCCGTTTCCCACATCCTATTTCCATCGAAACATGTCCAAAAGCCAAGGCATAAGAAACATAATGGTCACCATTTGGGAACCAAAAGAGGCTCAGATCTACCATTTTATCAGACAAGCATGGTGTCAACCTATTATTGGCTGGAAAACAAGGTTGTCGTGCCATTAGCCTGTTAAAAGCCTTATCAATACACCACAGACTAATTTTATGCAACCTAGAGTACAGATGCAAGCAGACGGGATTAGAAGAGGTTCGGCTTGATCCAAAATCAAATAAAAAGACCATCCCAATTTTGTAAGAATAGACGAGGACCATACCATACCAAACTATGTTTAGATCAAATTGATATGATCTAGCCTGTGTTGATCAAATAAATATGATTAAATAGTGTATTTCCTTACTTGAAGCCGAGAGATCAGGTTCAATTGTCACAAATTATAAATCAATGGAACATTTTCATACTGATAACAAACCAGTAGCAGGTTAATCCAATCCACTTGTGGCTCCCCTCAAATAGGATCACTTATTCCCAGTAAGCCAAGGACCGATAATCATGGCATCTCAACTCTGAACATAAGGAAAAGAAGCAAACAAATGTATGATGAAAACTCACAAGCAAGAGTAAGTCCTGCCATCCCTAATTCCCAGAATTGCCAATCAGCAAAAGTTTGCACCATCTGTCGGCTAGTACAAACAGTGTAAAATAAAACAATGCACATAAAGGCAGTGTTTAGCACGCAGAACAAGAGCTGATGAGGACAGGATAGTCAACATTGAAAACCCTTAGTTTTCGAGAAAAAAGCAAGGGCTGCAAATGTTTTAAATTCAAGATATTTACAAAAACACAATCAGAAAAAGACAAACAAAAGCACAACCAATGCCTTTAGTCCACCCAGAACTTCAGCCTAGAAGGAGACTCAAGATATCAGATGGTTGCCTCAAAAGATTATGCAGACATTCATAAATGGCTTGACAGTACATAATCACGAGTTCCACATTTTAGCATAATATGACCATTAAACCCTGTCCCAAGTCATCTAAATTGCGAGGCCTTGGCAAATAACACCCAATATTTTGTTGATACTGGGAAAACCCCACTATTTTCAATATTTGCAAATAAGTCACAAAAACTCATCAAATGAGTAGAGAATTCAATTACACCAATGCAGTTCTTATTTTAGAAATTGTATCCTATCTAGAATTTGAGAAATGATAGAATATTCTTTTACAACAAATCAAACCTAAAATGCATGCTGCTAACAGCTACCATAATCTGTAGGAACACGATCAAAAGAAAAGAAAATAACTATTAAATTATTTATTCCTCAACTCAGTTTCAGTTCAGCCAAAACTGAACTGTAGCAAAACATAGAAGTTATTAGAAGAAAAAGATATTCATGCACAATTTCAGTAGTATCTTAATTAGAACAAAAGAAAGAGAATGTTATATAAGAAATAAATCAAACCCCAATGTTTAGCAGAAATGAGGCCTTAAACTTGTGAAGTATGCCATCATCAGGCAAAATGAAGGATCAGATTTGCCAATTTCAGCTAGTCAGGTAAAGTACAACACATCATAGAGTACCAATGGCTGCAAAACATGATCACCTCACCATTATATCAATCAACCCCAATACAACATGCAACAGATCCAAGGGATCAAGAAAATATCCCAGGCAAGAAAGGTGACTACAAACATCAGGTGGAGTACAGACAAAACAAACAGCACCAAACTGCAATGAGTTTCATGAAATAAGTCTATGATATCCTACAGTGCACTCAGTAGATTCCTGTTGTATTCTATTATTGTAGTAAGTTTTCAGAAGTATTCGATCAGGGTCTTAGGTGAAAAGCAGTATCCGGTAAGCAGTTGTACTAGAACCGAAGATTTCAAGGAGTTCTCTACAATAAACCAATATATTTTCTAATCACAACACATCATAGCCTCAAAAAGAAAGAATAGTGAATAGAACAAGGGATCGTGGGGAATAGCACGAGAGATCAAAAAATTGGTGTAGAAGGATGACAGAACAATAAAACTAATAGCAACTAAAGCAGCAAGGATTTGTTGAATTAAATTAACCAAATCAACTACTCTGATTAAATCTTTGCTTGTCCAATCAATTAAAAAAATCCCATCTGATTAGAGTTAAAAATGTAAGAGCAGTTATCTGAGAGAAGTATGGGTCATTTTCAGCTGGATTCCGAGTTAGTTCAGCAGATCAGGGCTACAAGCAGATTAGATCAGATCAAGCTAAGAACAATCTGAGCTTTTGTTTGTGCAAGTAAAAGTAGGATGGCTCAGTTCACCGTTTGACTTGACAATGTACCACAATAACTTAACAATAAAGCCGCTTGGTTCAAACAGTTTTTGCTCTGATTCCTGTTCTACAACAAACCAAACAAGCCTACTAACCTGATCCGACTCAAGCTCGTCAAACCAGCTGATCCAATCCAGCTTTGACAGCACTGGTGTTGGAACTAAATAAGTTAATCAGGGCTACAACCAGATCAAATAGGATCAAGTTGAGCACAATCCAAATTTTTGTTGATCTAAAAGCATTTCACACTCAACTGGCTCCAAATTAAAATGGGATGGATCACACCAGCATTTGACTTGATAATAAAAGTTGTGCTGTTGAGGAAGGCTCAATTGACTCACAATTTCTGATATTTTATAACCAGACTATAGTGACTGCAAAAAAAAAATGAGGCAGCAAAGGCTATCCAGCATCCATGATTGCCTCACCAACTATACCACCTTCCAATTGAATCAAAATTTTAAGAACATACCACCACAACCACTAGAAAAAAAGATTTAGAATCGCACTTGCAGGTTTGGGTTCAGAAGTACCAGAATCAAGGCTTGTAGTATGAAACAAATTCAAAGCAAAATGATTGGGAGTATCAGAATAAAAGATCTAAAGAACCATATTTCCTTGAAGCAAAACAAGGACTCTAAAACACCTCAGCAGTAATGTAGATTTGCATCTGATTATCAATCCATCAAGATCCTTCTAGGCATTCGGCCAACTAACAGAATGTAAAGCAGTGGTTGTTGTGCACTAGCACAAGCCCTCCAAGCCGCTTTACAAATATACATAGTAAACCTTCAGATATGCAGACAGTGATTTAGCATCATGATCACATCAAGTGTGCAAATTAATAGCCAGAAATTCCAAATCTCACTAAACATAAAAGCATTTAGAGATGATCAACAAAATCAATTTTTCATGATCATGTAAACAACCAATTTGTATGTATAAAGCAGAAATACATTTGGAAAACTGAAATGGCATTTCCACTCATCACCAATTAACTGTGCAATAAAATGCACCAGTCGAACAAAAGTGAATGCACTTCCACAAACTTCAAAAAACTCAGCTAAAAATTCACCTAAATACACTAAGACAAGGAAAAGCACTGGAAACTAGGTACGAAGCAACTAAACCAGAAAAAAATGAGAACCAAACCATACAATCCTGATACAGATTACTGAATCAGAGGTACAGTTTTCTCATCCATTTTGCCTCTAGATCAGAATTTTTAGAAAACTGAAAAGGCGAATCAACACCATCCCTTCAAGCGCACAAGAGGCTCAGACTACAACAATAGACTTGAGCACCTCACCATCAAACACAATAGCCTAACAGAATAAGTTGAATCAATCCCCTTCCCTTAGATGCCCAAGACACTAAGATTCACACTTGATCCATAAACACAATCATTAACTTACACCTTTCACAAACCTATCCTAATTAGTAAAATCACAACCAAACTGTTAATAGAAGGTCATCATCAGAGATGCACGAAAATCGCTACACAAAGAAAAAAAAAATACAAACAAGATAAAAGAAATAGGAGGGGGTAAAGAGAATCAGAACCATGGCCTTCCAAGTAGAGAGAATGGTAAGGAAGCAACCTTTTTTGAGCCACAAAATCTGACCCTCAAAAGCCAAATAATTCTCATAAATATAGTTTGTTTCTCAAACATCTCAGCAACAGTAACAAAAAACCAGAAAAAAATCATAGAAAACCGAAAAACTAACACAAAATTCAACACTGGAAAAGCCCATCATCAAAAATAAATAAATAAATAAAGCTTCAGGTGACTTGGATCCTGACTTTGATCAATTATCAAAAACCAAGAGCCCTCTTCCAAGGCATGAACTCACACTGTTAGAATGGCAGCAGTGGTTGTCTTTGGAGGCCATCCAAACTGTCACAGCCACACCACTGCAATACATAGAACCAAACAAAAGATGGGAACTATGGTCCTGTCCTCATGTGCGAACATCATATATAGAGGTGATTTAGCATTATCATCACCTAAATAGAATTTATGTGCGTATGTATGACAGGTGATTTAGCTATTGTCATCCCCTCAGCAAATAATTCTCATAAATATAGTTTGTTTCTCAAACATCTCAGCAACAGTAACAAAAAACCAGAAAAAAATCATAGAAAACCGAAAAACTAACACAAAATTCAACACTGGAAAAGCCCATCATCAAAAATAAATAAATAAATAAAGCTTCAGGTGACTTGGATCCTGACTTTGATCAATTATCAAAAACCAAGAGCCCTCTTCCAAGGCATGAACTCACACTGTTATAATGGCAGCAGCGGTTGTCTTTGGAGGCCATCCAAACTGTCACAGCCACACCACTGCAATACATAGAACCAAACAAAAGATGGGAACTATGGTCCTGTCCTTCTCATGTGCGAACATCATATATAGAGGTGTTTTAGCATTATCATCACCTAAATTGAATTTATGTGCGTATGACAGGTGATTTAGCTATTGTCATTCCCTCAGCAAAAAATCTGAATCATCATCTCTCAACAAAGCAAATCGACACCATGATCAAGGGAAAAAAAAAAAGAACTAAAAAACAGAAGGAAAAAAAAAGGAGAAAAAACCAGAATAAATCAACAAATTATCAAAAACAAAAGCAAAAAAAAGATGAACACCCGGAAACAAAAAAGGGAACAAAACCAACCAAAAAATCAAAAATAAAGGCTGACATGCAAGACCATTCACCTTTGATCCATCATCAAAACCCGTGAACCCTCTCCCCATGTATCAACCCAATCTGGTAGAATGGCAGGCCGCGGTTTCCTTCACATGCCATCCAAGCTGCCACACCATTGCTACACGAGAGGCGGAAGAAACCATAGAAGAGGACAAGGCAGAATAGAATCACTAACATTCCCACATGCGAGCATCGCATATGGCGGTGATTTAGCATCGTCATCGCCTCGGCATAAAATCCAGACGAAGAACAGAACAGACCTCAGCATCAAAAAACTAGAAACAAAAACGGAACAAAAAACTCACAGAAAAATCCAGCAAAAATCACCAAACAAACCAAAAATGAAGGCCAAATTCCAAGAGGCTCGGATTCCCCTTTGATCCATCATCAAAGCCCAAGATCCCTCTCCTCAGGCATCGACCGGCTCCAATAGAACAGCAGACGACGGTTGCCTTCGCAAACCGTAGAAGCTGCCAAGCCATTACTACATAGAGAGGAGGACGAAGCCAGAGAAGGGGGCCATGGTGCAAACAATCACCTTCCCCCATGCGAAGATCCGCATATGGCGGTGATTTACATCGTCATCGCCATCATCTCTCAACTACGGAACCCCAACATCATGATAATATGGAACCCAAACAGAACTGAGAAATGGAAAAGGAAAAAATGAAAACAAACCAAGAAATCATCAAAAACAAAAGCCAAACGAAGACCATAACACCTCGGCATCAAAAACCTAAAACAAAAAGGATCAAAATTCATCAAAAACCCAATTATAAAACTAGAAATCCAATACGCTCCGATTCACCTTTGATCCATCATCAAAACCAACGGATCCCTCTCCCCAAACATCAACATGCTTTGTTCGAACGGCAAGAGGCGGTTGCCTTCAAAGGCCCTCCAAGCCCGTCACGCCGTTGCTGCCAAAGAGGAGGAGGAAGTCAAAGAAGGGGACCAAGATCCAATCACTCACCTTCCCACATGCGAGCATTGCATATGGCGGTGATTCAACATCTTCATCGCCTCGAACGTGTAGGTATGTGTCGTATGGCGTGCTCGGACGAGAGGATTGGAGAATGAAGATGGAGATCTTGATGGAGACAAAGAAGAAGAACAAGACGAGAGGGAATCATCGGCGACAGTGAGAGAGATCCAGGAGAAGGGGCAGGCCCTTTCGGACCACCAAACCCTAGCTCCCGTTCTCTCCGGCGAAGCCCCGCGTCCCTCTCAGGGCTGAAATGGTTTTCCGAGAGAAGTTTTCAAATAAAAAGGGTAATCTCGTAATTCCATGACACTGCGCAACTCCAATATACCGGGTAGCAGTCACGTGGCCCCTGCGTTTGTGCCAGCTGTTCAATTTATTATTTGTTACTAAAATAGTTGATAGATAAACCAAAAAAAATAAAGTGAATTTCAACTGAAATATAAAAAACATTAAAGGAGAAGAAAAATAAGTCATATATCAAAAGCATTGATTTTAAATTGAACAAATTTATAACAAAAACTTGCAAATTGTGAAAAGTAATAAGAAGAAAGATCATCAAAGATGAAGCCAAGCATAAGACAAAAAATTATAGAAAAAAATATAGGTACAAAAATAGTTTGTAATGTCAGAAAAATCTAAATAGAATATAAAAGACTTTGAAGAAGAAATTTAAGAATGCTACTAATTAAAACATAAACTAGAAGAAGAATTGAAAGACTAAATCACAAAAATTTTAAAACGAAAAAAATTAGAAAATCAGTGTAAACTTAAATTAGAAAATTGAGAAAAAAAATAAAATAAAAGACATAAATCATTAAAAATTACAAAAAATTATAAAAATAGATAAATTAAATAAAAAATGAAAAAAGACAAGTGAAAATACAAATTAAAGAATTAATTAAAAAATTAAGAAGAAAATAAAGAAGAAAAAGCCTTAGGAAAGTAGTGCTTGGCAGAGAACATTTTCAAACAGGACATACTTGATATTTATGCACCAGAGTATATACTTCAAATCCTAGTCTCTTTTTTATATAGGAGTTTCTTTTACAATACAATTTCTACTTGAGCTTTTCTAATACAAATATGAATTGTAACATAAAACATGAGAAATACTAAAAACATAAACCAGAAAAATAGAGA
The DNA here is from genome assembly GCA_005019695.1 of Trichopus zeylanicus subsp. travancoricus. Taxonomy (NCBI): domain Eukaryota; kingdom Viridiplantae; phylum Streptophyta; class Magnoliopsida; order Dioscoreales; family Dioscoreaceae; genus Trichopus; species Trichopus zeylanicus. The sequence continues at coordinate 7,326 of RXID01015152.1, forward strand.
ACTACAAGCTGAATTAAAACATAAAAAAAGAAAATAACTAAAGCATAAACCACAAGAACATACTAAAATATGGACAAAAAAAACTCTTAAAAATAAACCAAAAGATAAAAAACAAATAAAATGAATTAGAAAAGAAAAAGAACTAGAATACGAAAAAAAGAAAAAATAGCAACAAAGAACAAAACTAAAAGAACTAAAATACAAAGAGCTAAAAGATAAACCACAAAAATAAAAAACTGCAGTATAAATTAGAACATAAAAAAAATACTAAAATCTGAACTAAAACATAAACAGAGAAATAAAGAACAACACCTAAAATATGACTTAGAACATAAAACAAAAAGGAACCACTAAAACGTAAACCAGCAAAAACAAAATACAACTACAATATAAATTGAAACATAAAACATTAGAAAAAAAAGAAAACAAAAAGGTAAACAAAAAATTTGAAATATAAATTAAAAAAAAATGAACTAGAACACAAAGAAGAAGAGAAAGTTCTTACTCAAAAATAAACAAGAAAAATATAGAACTAAAATATTAATTAAAATATAGAAAAGAACTCAAGTATGAAGAAACACTTTAAAGCAATAACTAAAATAGAAAAAAAGTAAAATTTGAATTAAGCATAAACCAAAAAAATAAAGAACGTCTAAAATGTGAATTAAAACAAAAAACAGAAGAAGAAAAAAAACTAAAACAAAATCTAACAAAATAAAGAAATAACAAAATTTTTAATTGAAACATAAAACATGAGAAGCATTAAGACATAAACCAAAAAAAAAAAAAAGAAACTACATGTTGAACTAATAAAACATGAAGCATGAACAACTAAAACATGAACCAGAAAAATAAAGAACTAAAATACGAATTAGAATAGAAGATAGAAGTTCTAAGTCATATTAACTAGACAAAAAACAAAAAATAGATGAACAAACCAAAAAAAATAACCCAAAAAATTAATGAACTAAAATATGAATTAAAAATTTTTTTGAAGAAGATAGAAGAAGAACAAGAGATAACATAAAACAAAAATATTAAGAAGTACAATACAAATTTGAATAAGAGCTAAAACATAAACCAAAAAATGGGTAAATAAAATACAAACAACTAAAATGGAAATAAAAAAGAAATAAAACATAAAATTGAACAATCAGAACCAAAATATGAATTCAAGCATAAAACAAAAAATTGATTAAAAAAACTAAAAGACAGAGGAGAAGAAAAGGAAAAAAGAACTAAAACATAACATTGTACAATCAGAACTAAAATATGAATTCAAACATAAAATAAAAATCAATGAAAAATTTTATAACACAAAGACGAAAAAGAACAAGAACAAAAACTTTTATAACCATAAGCCATTTAAAACCAAAAGAACTAGAATATAAAATAGAAAACTAGTCAAGATAAACAAGAAAATAACCTAGAAAATAAAAAAAATAAACAAGAACAAAGAGAATTTTTAAAAAATAGGAAGACGAACAACAATAAAAAAAAGTAAATTGAAGAAAAACCAAAACATAAACCAGAAAAGCAATGAACAATAAAATATGAACCAAAGGAATAAGCTAGAAAAAGAACTTTTAAAACCATAAGCAGAATTAAACCAAAAGAACATAAACATAAAACACAAAATTGAAGAACAAAAGATAAACAAAAAAAATAAAGAACCAAAATATGAATTAAAACATATGTATACGCAAGCAGAACACCAAAATACGAAGAAGAAGACGAAGAGGAGGAAGGAGGAGAACATTAAAATAAATAATAAAAAAACTACAATTAAATTTTTATTAAAAAAAGACAAAATAAGATAGAACAAAATATAAAGTTAAACAAAAAAAATTTAAAGAATTAAAACATAAAACCAAAAAGAATAAAAATAGTAAACTATTAAAAAATAAATAAAGAAAAGTGTTTTAAATAGTAAAATTAAAAAATAAAACAAAAAATAGAAAATTTAAGATGAAGAGCAACGATAAGATAAATCTAAAACCTTAGAACTCAAAATTGAAGTATTCTAAAACAAAACATTACTAACTTTAGAGAGAAAAAAAAGAATAAGATATACCTAAAACTATAGAACTCAAAATTAAAAAATTTTGTAAACAAAAAGAGGGGTTTTAAAAAAAATACAAATTTCGAAAAACCAAAAACCAAAAAAAATAGTAAACATAAAATTAATGAAGATCAACAAAAACTAAAAAAGAAAAACTAGAAAACTTCTGCAAAAAATTAAAGAAGAAAAAGATTGAAAATGATGAAGTAAAATAAAAAAACTAAAATTTCAAAAACTAGAACAGAAACCAAAAGAAGTAAACATAAAAATAAAAGAAGAAAAATAGAAAAGCTAAATTAAAGAAGCTTAAAAAAAGGAAAATAGAAAACTAAAGAACTAAGTCTAAAAATTAAATACTTGTATTTAAACATAAAATCAAAATAAAAAAATAAAAAATCAAATGGCTAAAATACAAAAAATAAAGATTAAAAAAATTGAAAATAAAATTGAAGGAAAGGATAAATTTCTAAATTTAGAAAACAACATTGAAGAGAAAGAAGTAAAAATAAAAAAAATCTAAATCAGAAAATAAAAGACTTTTAAAATTTTTTTTAAACATTATTAACTAAAACATAAAATGGAAGAACAATTACTAACTAAAATGGAAGACTTGAGGGACCAAATCACAAATATTAAAAATGAACGAGATTTAAAAAATTGAGTGTAAACATAAATTAAAAAACTCAAGAACTAAAATTAAAGACGTCAATCATTAAAAATAAACTAACAAAATTACAAAAATAAAAAAATTAGAAAACTAAATCAAAAAATATAAATTAAAGAATTAATTAAAAAATAAAGAAGAACAAGAAGAAGCTAAAATTTTACGATTAAAATTTTTTGAAATATAAAAAACATAAATTATATATTAAGTTATACGATATAAGATAAAACCGAAGAGCTACTATATAAAATAATGTTGTTAATAATGAAAAGGAATATTCAAAACAACTACAATTAAAATTTTAATCAACAAATTAATAAGACAAAATAAAAAATAAAAAACATGTAACATAAAATTAAAGAATTAACTAAAACATAAAATGGAAGAAGAATTACCAACAAAAACAAAAGCGCTGAAAAACTAAACCACAAAAATTAAAGAGGAATAAGATTTTAAAAAAAGTGTGAATATAAATTGGAAAATTCAAGAACTAAAATTAAAGAAGTCAATCATTACAAGAAAACTTACAAAATTACAAAAATAAAAAAAATAAAAAAACTGAATAAAGAGTATAAATTAAACAATTAATTAAAAATTAAAGAAGAAAAAGAGATTAAAATTTTTTGAAATATTAAAAAAACATAAATTATTTATTAAGTTATACAATATGATATAATATTGAAGAGCTAATATATAAAATAGATGTTGTTAATAATTAATAGAAAAAAATTTAATTAAAAAATTAATAAAATAAAATAAATGTAACATAAAAAATTAAAGAATTAAAAGATAAAATAATAAAAATAAGAATAGTTAACCCTAAACTCTAAACCCGAAACCCTGAATCCTGAAACCTGAATCCCAAAACCCTGAACTCTAAACCAGAATCTCGAAACCCTAAACCCTAAACTCCTAAAACCCTAAACCCTAAACTCTATACCCCAAAACCCTAATCTCCTAAAGCTCTAAACCCTAAATCCTCAACCGTAAGAAAATATGCCACAAATTCTTGAAGAAGATGACAAAAAAAAAAGACTACCAAAGAATTAAAGAAAACAATGTAAAATCAAGTGACAAAAAACAAGAAGTTAAATTGCAACATAAAATCTCAGATGGCCAATTCAGAAAAGGAGGCTCAAATTTGCCCCTTTTTGTCTATCAACCGTTGGGCTACACATCAAAAATTAAAATGGATGCAAAGCTAAGTTAAGCCGCCGTATGATCAAGTAAAGCAAAACCAACTAATGAGCAAGAAGAGGTATAGTAGGGGAGTCAAAATTTGACCCGACCCAAAAACCCAACTCAATTTGGCATTGGTACAAGTAACCAATTTAGAAGTTGGTCGGATATGTGTAGACCTTTCTGACCATATTTTTAAATAGGTTGGTACAGATATAGATCAAGCCTTCGGGGAAGGCTGACCCAATTTGCCCCAACCAAATTCTGACTGACTTGACAGTTGGCATGCCTAAGCTATGTTCTATGCAGTGAGAGATTCACATGTTTGGAAAGTGGACTAAACCAGGGGACAAAATATTATGGCCTCTCACCTTTTGTGGAAAGCAAAGAAACAAACATGGACAACGTAAGAATTACAAAAGAGATATTACACTTCAACCATCCTAATGCATAGATGATCAACAAATGTTTGCAGCATCCAAAGCAAGGTTTACTGTTTCGGTTTCGGTTTCGGTTTCGGTTTCGATTTCGGGACCCAACGAAACCGATACGTTTCGGCCGTTTCGATTTTAGTTTCGGCTGTTTCGGTTTCGGCCGAAAGATTTTTTTAAATTATTAATTGGGTGTTGATCAGAGTTTGACTATATTTTGACTGTACTTTGACTTCAAATTAAAAATATGATAAAATATTAAAAAAAATTTGGAAAATTTGAAAAATTAGGAATAAATTTATACTTAATATTACCATAATATTAAATATTATTTTAGTTAATTAATATTAATTTTGATAGTTAGTCACTGATATTGTCTACTTTTAATATATATTAGTATATTAAAAAAACATATAAGAAATAACATGAATATGATTAAAAGTTAAAATTAGCATAAGCACATTTAATTTTTCATTAAAATGTACTTCACACATACATAATTTTATAAATTTTAAGATAATACAACTAATCATCATAATCATCATCAGTTGAGTTTGGAACATTTGGGTGTGGAACTGCAAATTCAGTACCTGGATAATCCGGACGAGCATTTGTAAACATATGAGCCAGAACAACAAGTTCTGCGCGATCTCGTAGCAGCAGTTCTGAAGTATAATCATATATCGAATGTCTAAAATGAAAATCATATTTTGACTAAAATTTAACTTTATTTTAATTATTTTTTAACTTCAAATTAAAAAATTATAATATATTTAAAAATTTTAAAAAATAATGAATAATTACGTAAAAAAAATATTATGTACGTGAACAGTATCTGACAGAAATCGATACTGACGCCGAAATCAAATCGGCGATAGTGTTGGCCTCAGTGTAAGGCCGGTTTCATCTTACGGAAGTACGGGTCAGGTCGGTGAGGGCGTGAGATAGGCGATAGAGTGCCGACAAACCAGCGAGTGTCCATGACCCTTGGGCTCGGACACGAAACCAGCGCAAGTTCCTCCCCCGCCCCCCCCGCCCCCCCCCCCCCCCCCCCCGGCGCGGAGCGAGCCCGCCCCCGCCCTCGCTTGAGCCCCGGCGAGCTCCGCCCCCGCCCGCCCGGGCTCGAGCTCGACGAGCTCCCGCCCGCTCGCCCGCCCGGACTCGAGCCCGGCGAGCTCCCGCTCTCGCGCGCTCGTCAGCACGCGTTCCCGCCCGCGCTCGGTGAAGATAAACAGTAACTATGAACAGTAAACCCTAACCGAAACGAAAAATTAGGTTTCGGTTTCGGCCGAAACTGCGAACCATAATCCAAAGACGATCGTTTTGTACACTCGACGTTTCTCACATCTTATTTCCATCAAAATATGCCCAAAAGGGAAAAGATCCAGTTCGGGAGGAACCGGGAGAAGCGACTGACTATTGCTTATTCCCGCTCAGACGGACACACCATGATCACTGCTGCTAGCTAGTCTACGAGGCTTCTCTTTCAGTTTAGTAGAACGTTGACTATATGCTAATTAATATTTGAATATTATTATTATAAGGAAATTCAAAGGAAAAGTAGATAGCCGCCGACAGAGATTGAGAGCACTGCCGCTTACAGCTTACGACTACTTGCCTTTCGGCCTCCTCTCCTGTGGCTGTTGACTACCGCTTTGCTTACCTTACAGTGAGAGCACTGCCCCTACCCTGACAGACTCTAAGTGGAGCATGGGATCTGGATCGTCGAAGTGTGGATTCCCCTGGCACAGGCAACAAAGGTTTGGGCCTGCTTGGGAAGCATGAATAAGAAAAGGAGGAAAGCGAAGTCAATCGACATATAAGCAATTTTTTGAGCTTCTATGTAGTTCGATGAGCTTGAAATCATCATATATGCTCTTCTGTTAGTGTAGTGCGCTAAGCTTTTTCTCACAGTGGTGATGACAAAAGCATTCTTTAAAGAAGAAGAAGATCGTCAGGTGGAGTAGCCCTATCCTATCTATAGTTGACTTCCCCTCATTCGTTAAACTCATAAAGGGCAGAGGAAGATCTCTGATGCTACTACCAAGGATGAGTGAATCCTCTTGAGCGAATTGCTTTCGTATCAAAGCGATCGGGGAAAGCGGACCAAGAATTGTCATGCTATTCCTACTTCAAAGCATTTTCACACCTTACCCTTCCCTTTCCCCTCACTCAACCAAAAAAGCAGCCCTTTCGAAAGCCAGAGCTTCTACTCTACCAGGAGAACACTTAGCCTTAGTTCGGCCCAAGAGAAGAGAGCTGCTCCTTTCCTTTTTCATACCATGCTAAAATAATGGCAGTAAGCATCAATTGCTATGTCAATCTTCGAAGCAGTTGTTTAGGGTAGGTAAATAAGACCTAATGCCCCTCGATGGCTTCCCATACAGCTTCTTTCAAACCTATTGGCATATCATAGGCAACGATGTTTTCAAGTCTTTCTTTTGTGATCGAAAAAACAAAAACGAAACTATTTAGAAACAAAGAGACTAAGGGCTTGTTTGTTTGGATTCCCGAAATCGGGAATCGAAGGAATGGAGGGAATTGAGAGCCCAATTCCCTCCATTCCGATGTTTGTTTCGATTCCCAGAACTGGAATCGGGAGAATCCGCTATTTCCGAATTCCCGCCAATTCCCGATTTTAATTCCCTCTCAAAATGAGGGGAAAACACTGATTCCCGTGTTTTCCCCTCGTTTTCCACTGTAGCACTCCGATCGATTCTGATTTTTCCCACGAATTCCTCCCCATTCCCGTCGTCTTCTTCCCGTCCAGCTCCTCCTCATCGTCCAGCTCCGAGGCCGTTCGCCTTCTTCCCGTCCAGCTCCTCCTCATCGTCCAGCCTCGTCTTCTCCCATGAGCTCATCTTCTCCGCCGAGCTCGTCTTCTCCGCCGAGCTCATCTTCTCCTCCGAGCTCGTCTTCTCCACGCCGAGCTCGTCTTCTCCGCCGAGCTCGTCTTCTCCACGCCGAGCTCGTCTTCTCCACGCTGAGCTTGTCTTCTCCCCACCGAGCTCGTCTGCTCCGCCGAGCTCGTCTTCTCCACCGAGCTCGTCTTCTCCCCACCGAGCTCGTCTGCTCCGCCGAGCTCGTCTTCTCCACCGAGCTCGTCTTCTCCGTTGCCCCAAATCAGTGCGCCGGAGTGCTGGAACGCCTGCCTCCCACGATTCGAGAGCTCATCTTCATCAGAGCTCGTGATTTCGTCCAGCAGGCCGAGTTCAGAGCTCCATCGCCCCGAGTTTTGGTTAATTCTATTACCTTCGATACTGTAGTGTTCTTTTGGTTAATAGGTGATTAATAAGAGTGCTTTAGTTGCAGAAATCACGGGCAAGTTCTCTACAAACGAGAACAAGATCACTGTTGGATTTGTGTTTGCATCGGATGACCTGACCACAGCGAAGACAAGAGTAAACGACTCCGAGAAGCTGGGGGCCCTTCTTCAGCATGAGCAGAAGTCAAAATTTGTCCTGACAATCTTTGGCGAGTTTCGGCTTGGCACTTGCTCTCAAGTTTTGGGTCTTTTTTTAAAATCTTATTAATTTTTAAAATTATTTCAATAATTTTAAAATTAAAATTATTTTATTACTCAAATTACTTAAATATTACTTATTTTCAAAAAAATAAGTATATATTTTCTATGTTTATTAAAAATTATTTTAGAAGATAATAACAAAATTATATTAAATAAATATGTAATTAATTATAATAAGTTATTTACATAGTCTGTTTTTTTATTTTTTAAAAATATTTATTATTTTAAATTATTTTTATATATTTTTTAATTCCTTACTGTAAAAACTCATCCAAACATAAGAATTCAACAACTTATAGAATTGATCAATTCCATTTGTCAACCAAACAACGGAAAGGAATTAGTCAATTCCCAATTCCCTACAGTAAATATTCATCCAAATACTGTAATTATCTAATTCCCTCAATTCCTTCGATTCCCTGGAATCACTCAATTTCTACGATTCCACGATTCCTAAATCCGAAATCCAAACAAACGAACCCTAAGGAGAAAGCGATGGGAATAAAATGAAATATTAGGTGGAACTTACTGTCTGTGCTCTGAAGTGCACTAAAAACGCTTTTGAACAAGCTGAAAAGCCAAGCTAAATTGAAAAGAAACTAGCCACCTTCTCCTCCCTACGGCTACCTTCTTTTGCCACCTAGACCGACTCACCGCCCTTCTTTCGTGATATACTTGAAATCTTTGTTGAGTAGCGCGCTATTGATATAGTTTAGGGCTTCTATCGCATTGTTATAGCGGCTCTTCTCGCTTGCGTGCTTTTGCTCCTCACACTTTGTGTTGTTAAGGGCGCACGAGGAGAAGTGTTTTGTGTGATAGTTGCATCTATAGTACTGTACCCCATATTCCATGGAGCCATTGTCGCAGTTTAGTGTGGAGTGCCTGCAGCTCTTTGTGCTATTCGGCGTGTGTGGTACTTTCCATCTTCCATTTGCGGGAATGATCCCTCTGGAGTTGTCGGCACAATCACTACCTTCTCGTGTGCGTCGCGTAGCGGGAAGCTGTAGTGTTCTGCCAGTTTCATGATTGCTCTTCTGGAGAGCGCGAGGACTAGTGGATACGATTCTCAGAAGTGAGAGCATGAGCTCATTCACAACGCACTTTCAGTGATCACACTACAAAATAAGCTGTTCAAGTGCGCTAAAAGTAGGTGTACTGGCTGGAGGGGACTTTGCTTTCGGTTTTGCAAGACTAATAGTTTATCGACTCTAACTACTTCTATTTGCAATAGAGAAGAAAAGAACTATGCTATGCCACAACCGTGAAGGGGATACCACAGGGGAGCTTCATGTCACCCGTGTTTATTCTTCCTGCACCGCTTCAAATGATGTTTGTAAGGTCGGTTGGCCTCCAGTTAATGCCATATTATTGTATAATCACAAGGCAAGTAAGGAGGAAAACCTAACCAACTACTCTGATATGGTCAGTTTTCAGGTTCCCTCTTAGAGTAGGCTTATTTTACGCTTAGTAATATGTAATCTAACATTTGGATCAGTTCTGAATTGTAGCCATCAAAGGAAAAGGGTCCATATGAAAGATTAGGTTTTCTATACACAGAGGGGAAAGGGGGGCTGAATCATTCGAAGAGGGTTCTTTTGACTATAGATCAGAATAGAGATGATTGAAAGAGGGATCGGGTACGATAGGCAAGCAAGAAGAAAGTCAAGTTAGTTTCTTTACTTTCTTGACTAGCAGCAAACTTACTCTTCCTTCCTTGCTTTCCGCAAGTTAGTTTACAAGAGAGCTATTTACTTCCAAGCGAAGCTACTACTAGTACACTTCCCTAGCTACCGAAGTGAAGCCAAGCTTCATTAATGAAATATCGCCACAAGAGCCGCCTCAAGCAGTGAACCTCGCTACGGATACGATTTCGACAGACGATACATTATGTCCCTATTCCACTCTACCAAACCTTGAACCGCATTCCAGATCACCTAAGATTTGACTACTTATCCCAACTCTAAAGCTAAAGGCAGCTACTGACTCGAAAACCGATACAGGGGCTTGCGGTAACAGGTAATCCCGCATCTGATAAGGCAAGTCTCCTTCCCGGAGCAAAGCTATGAAACATAGCTATGAAAAGCAATCTGCCCAAGGAGGGCTAGCTAGTCTAGTGTAATGCTAGGCTAGGTGATTCCTCTCTGTCAATGACTGAAGCTTAATCTAGAGAGAGAGCTCACTGTACCACCAGGTTGCCGCATTTGCTTATGAAACAAGAACAAGAGAACTGAGTATGAGTCAGAGATCGGCGGGTAGTCACTCAAAAAGGAATTTCATCCGTCACTTCGCCCCTCTTGTTGATTGATTCTTTCTAGCTTCGTCAATTGGCACAAAATCAGCGAATTCTCTTGCTGTGCTTACACTTATTCTGACAACAGATTCATCCGTCACTGGATGCGTGCTAACAGAAAAGAAGAAAGTCCAAAAGTCATTAGGTAGGTAAGCAAGCCGCCCTGGTGCCAAGCTTGTCCCAAGCTAAAGAAAAGGATCAAATCGATCAGAGCAAAAGCAAAGAAAAGGCTTATGCCAAATATCTTGAACTATATTCTTTCACACCCGTGGTTTATTAGAATAAAAGTATTCTATTCTCCACCCAATGGTATTTCTTTCCTGGCTCTATCAATATCGTTCATAAAAGTCTTCTATTCACTCAGATGACCTGTACTGTAATACGCTATTTAAACTGAATTGGCTTTCTTGCTTGCCCTCTCGGTAGCCGCCTAAAGTATGTTTAGTCTCCTTCTTCTGTTTAAGCTCGTACCCATCAATAGCAGGAGATGACATTGCAACCATTGATAACATCAAACCAGCCAGCCCTTGCCGCAACGAATAGAATCCAATAGCATCGATTTCAGGGAAGGGGTTGTAGCAAATCGGAAGTTCCGGATTCTCTTAGTTCGGTTACTTCCCGAGGAATGTTACAGTTAACTCCATCGATAGCAGTTCTTCTTTACCGCTGAGACCAATTGACCGAATTATCTTACTTGGCTTATTTTCCTTCCATTTTCTATTAAATATGAAGCTGGGAGAATGAAACTATTTGTTCAGCTTGTCTGAAGTAGCTTTTCCTTGCTAGCTTGATGACTTGACTTAAACAACCGAGGCACAGCTTTCAAAGCAAAGGTTAGAATAGCACATAGGAATAGGCGAGATTGCCTTCCTTGCATCAATTGGCGCTATAAAGTAGGAATTAATAGCAAGAGGAAAGGAATCAGTTCCAAGCGCGTTTACACCATCTCAGTAGGAAGCTTTTTGAGAAAGTGCTATAGCTCCGTCGTGCACAACCTATTTGAATTTGAAACAAGCCTTAAAAAAAACCTTATTCTATTATTCCATTTCGAGTTACCCGGTAATTCCTTCTAACAAGGCATTCATTGATTCACTCTCCTCGGACAGTAATTGAGATCCGATTCTATTGATAGAGGAATATTTATGTGAAGCCTATTCTGGACTATGCTAAACCTAGCTCGACTCCCTCCTCCAACAGCCCACGGATTCTCTATCTGCTTTTCCTTTTCCTATTAGGATACCTTTCAGAGTGTCAGATCTTGCCCCATGTCCCATTGCGAGAGAAAAAAAAGGCATTCTTGCAAACAACCGAATAGTATATTACATATACAAGGGGCATTAACACGGAAGCCGGTCCCTTTATTTCATAATAGGCAGTTTTTTCGAAGTAGCTGCAATTTCATCGGCTGGTATAGAATAATCTGCACATTAATCTTCCTCTATTCGCAAAATGGAATTTCTTTTTTATGTACACATGTCTGCTTTAAAAAGGGATAAAGCTTATAGCCAGAATAGGTTTTGAAAGAATGGCTTTTCTTCAAATCATCCGCCGCTAGTGCCTGAGAATGAGCTGCCGCTTTCAAAGGTCTTGGAGGAAGAGAAGGGGTTCTGGAGCCTTTGGAGAGAGAAGAGGGGGAGGACAAGATAGTTTTTGTAGCATCCGATTTGTAACTACTCGTATCAGCTCAACCAGTAATTAGTGCCTTTCGGAACTCTATTATTACCTTCCCTTCTTCCTTGACTGTTGATGCGACGGTAACTAGATATTTCTTTTGAATTGACACAATTTCCATTTTTAAAGGAAGTAAGGTATGGCACTAGTCTCCTGTTTGAGAATAAACAGCTATAGAATCCACAGCTAGTCTTTCTCTTGTGAACGACTCCGCTGCAAGAAGAGTAAGCGCTCTTTTCAATATCCGGTGTGTTCGTAGGAGCTCTAAGACTATATGTGTTGTTGAACAACCGGTGTGCAGATGAATAACCGCTGGTGCACTAATAGGAGTAATTTTGGAATAAGAGCTGTTGTCGGACGTTAATCAGTAACCGGTGTGATGTTAGCAATTTCATGCGTATCGGCTGTGATCCTTTCTGCTGTGATTGAATCAGTAAGCGCTACAGATCTGATCGTAATTGGAATTACCCTCATTCGATCTCAGATGGGATGAATACAAAGGAAGGCAGGGAGTAGCACTAGTATGTATCAGGGACCCCAGAAGAAGGAGAAGTAGCTGCTCTCGAATGCCCTCTTGCTGTTCTCGAATCAGCAGTTTTCTACTTTATTCCATAAATAAGATCGGAGGATTCTTTACATTCAGCTTAGATTCCCATGAGGACGATTTCCGCCTCAGCGTAAGAAGGAGATCGGACATTCTCAATATACGAAGGAAAGATGGAAGCAATGGAGGAGGGAAAGAAGTCGAAAATCAAGATCTCAGAAAGCTTTACCTTGACAAACATGCACTTTGACAGCCTCACAGAGAACAGAGATAAGAAGGATATGAAGGCTCGCTCGTTCGCAGCATAATCTGAGATTGCCTTACTTGGCTTTCGCTCCTAAAAAAAGTGCAATCAATATCTCCTCACTCCCATGCATACAATAGCTACGAGCTGCTGTAAGCACTATTGTAGAGTACTGTATCACGAGCGCACTACCGAGTCCCACGAGTACACTAACAAGAGAGGAACTACGAGTATAAATCAGTAGTCACTCTACTACTAAAAAATATTGTGTTTAAATAAAGAGAGAGTCAGCCTCTTGAGCGGCTGAGAATGTTATGTCAAAACCAACAACAATAAAGGAGTAGGAGCTAATGCGGACTACATTGGATGATTACGAGATAGACAATGAGATAAAGAATTAGAAAAATAAAGCTACTTCTACTTATTTTTCGTATTTTATTTTAAGTCAAGTTAAGGGGCTTCCTTTTTATCGTTGGGATGAGTGGGCAGTAGCGACTTCTCGGACTTAGCCGAGGTCACCCAGTATAAGATGGTTCGGGGTTCAAGCGCATCGAGCTAAAACCCTTTCCCTCGATGGGACATTGATCTCAATCTGCCTCCACGGGAAGAAGTAGAAGTTCCCGTTGAGGAGGCTTCCGAACCCAATATGGATGTGTACGGGGAAAGGAATCTAGGCCGCATTAAGGCGATTTTACAGGCCCAACTGAAAGAAAGAAAAAGGCGCTCAAAAAGAGAGCGCTATAAGGGGTCCTTGAAGAACTGGTCCAGGCTGAAATTATCCGCCGAGGATTTTCTTTTCTCGCTCAGATTTTGATTTCCGCAACCTGGACCAGTTTATGGGCCAGGTGATCAGCCAGCATGCGTAGCGCTTTAATCCTGAGAAATTGGAGAAAAAGCATGAATCTTTTTCCCGGCAGTTAACCCAGCTTAGGAAAGATGATAGCTCCATAAACTATCAGGCGCAATATTGAACGCAATCTTCTCGATTTTCTTGTCCAAGAATGAAAAAAAAGCTTCTATCAATATTGTGTCGTCCCAAGGAACCCCCTTTTTCTAGTTAAGAAAGGTTGCGAGATGGGCTTTTTCTTCTTTTTTTTTTCAGTATGCCGCTCCTTCAAAGAAAAAACTCCTGGCCGCAAGATCCCAAAAATCCAACTTTGACTTCCATATGTTAAGCATATTGAGAATTCTTTAACATGGACGCTGATGAGTCCATTCTGTTATAGCTTTTCCCATATTCATCCCTTCATCTTTCCTGCTTTCAAGTCTACAAAGGAGTGCCTTATGCCCCCCTCTATCCCTACTTCTAGGGCCGACCCACCTGGCCTCTCATGGCTAAGCTCTGTGGGGAGAGGGTGCAGCGAACCTGCCTTCCCAGACCTTAAGACAGAAGAAAGATTTCTTCTTTTACTATGATATTTCTTGTCAAAGAAAACTACTCCAATGACCCAAAACTACAAAGACAATAGGGGGAATGGAATACTGCAAAGGGTATATAAACCAACCATAAACAATTGCTTCTATGGCCGATCGACGTAACGGACAAAGAGGTTCACTTCCATACCGGTTGGGAAGGGGAAAAGAGAATCCCAAGACCGGAAAGGAAGAAAGCAATTTCTTTATTAGTAGACATGCTCGGTAGAGAATTTCTTTGTTCACAAACTCTGACTATACTACATGCTAACTCATTGGTGAAGAATGGAATTGTTCGAAGCTGTCCCATGCCGTATACGTTCGCCACTTCGATAGTGCTTTCCATTGAGTTTGACTACACGGGTAAAGACAAAAAATCATATATAAAGTAAAGTTCTGGCTTGCTCCGCTCGGTATATGGTTCAGTTCGAATCTGTCCCACTAGTATGTATACGTTCTAGCAGCTTTCCATTGAGTTTGACTCCACGTTCGGGCTTGTGTTCAATTGCTGGAATATCGGGTTGGTTCAAAGAGAATCCCAAGCAAGACCGAGGGCAATCGACTACTACCTGCTTTCCAAAAGGTTGGGTAGGGGAAAGCGTAGTTTGGTATTCAATCTGGATAGAATGGAACCGTTGAAAGCATCGGTGGAATACATGAAAAGTGCTTGAAAAGGAAAGAAAGCTTTAAGTAAGGCGGTTGACATAACGGTATTCATTCGTTCTTTCTTCGTCATGCTCGCGGTCTCCATAATAGTATCTCATTTCATTTCTTAGAGCTCTACACGTCGAGTGTTTGAATCCCAACACCGGGTTTTGGCAAATAGAGGGCAATAGACTACAGAGTTCGCCACGATTCGGTATTCGTTCTTTCTTTGTTCAGTATGAGTTCTAGTAGCGGTATCTTTTTTTGGAGCTCTTTTCGTTCTGCTCTTCTTGCCGTACGGTTGGATATTTGTCACTTTCTTCCATCCCTGCTACCCCGTGTAAAGCCAGCCAAGTCTCTGCGGTTACCTTCCTACCCCACTACGAAGCTACAATACTTTTCATAGGTATCTCGGTATCATACCTTCTTCGACCAAGACCAAGGGCAATAGTAGTGCTAGTTGCTTGGAATTGATTGACTTTATCGGTCGACAGGGTTGGGTATTCATAATAAGTTCGATATCAAATGGAATTGAAAGAAGAGGTTCCAGAAGTACGGTAGCGCCCATATGCGATTTTCTCCCACTACACCTACCAGGAAAAGCCAACATCTAAGGCTCGGGAAGGATCTGTATATTATGATCTTTTATGTATATGTAGATCTTTCTTTCTCCGTTCGATATACGGATATTAGTTCTTTGAGTTGGAATACCACTTTGGAGCCATCACATCAGAGTAAACCAAGTACGACCAAGAACTGGATGAAGAACATGATAACTGCTTGGAATTTCTTTATCGCTATGAGTGAGCCGGCGGTTGGGTATTGGCTCGTTCGCTCCCACGCCTACTATGTTTGTTTGCCACTCCAATCCATTTCTTTATTGGAAGACTACAGGGTCAATATCTCATATCTTTTGTTGGTTGCCTCCCTTTCTTATCTCCTACGTAACCTAGCTTTTGGCATTGGGAATGGACCGATGTCAGCTCGGTATCTATTGGTTCCATTTCCTTGCTCGGTAGAACTATTCGATGCGCAACCATTCATTCCATTTGATCGATTGAGTCCGGCTTTGAGACTTGGAGCTTTGATGCAGGGTAGGAAAGCTACAATACGAATAGGTGGGAAGGTTCTTTTCTTTTCCCAAGACTAGTTCTTTGAAGGCAATAA
This sequence comes from Trichopus zeylanicus subsp. travancoricus, assembly GCA_005019695.1. NCBI lineage: Eukaryota > Viridiplantae > Streptophyta > Magnoliopsida > Dioscoreales > Dioscoreaceae > Trichopus > Trichopus zeylanicus. The sequence goes on from RXID01015152.1 coordinate 23,162, forward strand.
ACTACTACGTGCTTTCGAGGTCAAAGTTCTAGTGTCGGTAGAGAATTTCTTTGTTCGCAGAGGTGTAATACCTTCTTTGATCAGTGAAATCGGGCAATATGTTGCCGTATACATTCGACACTCGTTGGTCAAAGTTCGCGCCGGGAAAGCATGGAATTGTTCGCATTGGTCCCATATTGGAAAGGTATCTTGAGAAGTGAATCCGTTCTTTGAGGGCAAAGCTACAAGGAGAAGAGGTGGAATACAATATTTTCTTTCTCAGTAGACATAACGGGTAAAGACAAAAACTCAACCAACTAGGTATCAAATCGGAAAGGTTCCATACAATATTATCAAGCTATGTTCGGTAAAAGAAAGAAAGTTTGGTATTCGCTTGTAGCTCGGGCAGAATCGAATGGTCGGAAGAGAGAATATAAAAGATAGCTCAGTTACTTGGGTTCAAACACTGGAGTTCTCTAGGAAAAATGAGTTAGGGTAAAAAAGCAAGCGATTTGACGCACGCAAGAACTACTAAAGCATGGGGACAAGAAGGGCTAGAGCTGCTATAGCGATGGAGTTTTCTTGCTCGGAATAAATCCCAAACTGAGATCGAGACAGGAATAGGGCATGTTCTTGATCGGGAGAGAGAGCTAGTTAGCAAGCAAAAAGAGCATAGGTAGCCTTGTTGTCACCCTAAGCCAACCCAGAACACATTGAATAACAGAAAGCGGTATCTCATAGGTTCGAACTCGGCATTTTCGACTTATCCCACCTCCCCTAAACCTAAAAGAATTTCCCAATCCGAACGTCCTTTGTTACTCTTACTGTTGACATTGTTGATTAGGACGTCGATAATGGATTTTTGCTGCTTTCGAGCTGGGTCCCCCTATCATTAAAGAAAACTCACAGGCCTTTCGAAGACGCCTAAACTTACCATCCAAAAGCATTTGCATCCATTTTTTTAAGGACTAACTGGACCACAAGGTGAAGTTTCTCATCTCAAACTAGCAAATCCTGGTCCCTTAACGGACTTATAAATATCCAAGCTTGAAGCTGTAGACTCAGCCATATATAGGAGGAACTTGGAGAAGAGAAAGCTAAGAGGTTTTCCGCAGGATCTTTTTCAGAAGTAGAGAAAGGAAGAGGTCTGAACCTCCAAGTTGAGATTAGTAACAGGGGCTTCCAAAGTGGAGTTACTCTTATCTTCTTATTTTGTGTTTAGGAGTGGGAGTCCTTTCTAAAGAGTGACGCTCCTCATTCAAAGAGGGGTGGGTGGTTATTGAGGTTTGCAAAGTCTAAAACTGCAGCATGTTGGATGCATCCAAAGCCTGTTAACCAAAGAATAGTTAGCCGAGGAAGGGCCTGAATAAGCTTTTTGCCCGATAGGACGGAATCAATCGCAACATAATGGGTGAGGAGCGGGTATAGGGCCTTTGTTGTGTTGGGCCCATAGAGGATCAACACGAATAAATAAAGGCTCAAAAGGAGAGATCCATTTTCTTTTGGGCTTGAGAGAGGGTGACAGACAAAGAGGATGGCTCCAAGTGAGTGGGCAAGGTATAAAAAGTAACCAGCTAATCGAAATGACTGTCCCCCTATACATGAAGCCGTGGAGCACCTTGACCCGCTGGTAAGGTGCATGGCAGGGGATAAAAAAGAAAAAGCAAAAAGGTTCTAAGCCGAGTAGACTTAGCCGCAGAACTAGCCCTTTCATTCGCCGAATCACCCGCTTCATCAATAGAAGAATAGCCCACTGCCACCCGCATTCTGGGATTGCGGAAAGTCTAGTTCTAAGGTAGGATTTTTTCTAGAGAAAATTCTTTGTTTGAATGCTGTCCTTCCACCGTCTTTCTTTCTCTAAAACGAGAAGTTCATATATGACTTTCATATTGAAATATGGAATTTGTTGGCTTACTATCGCCCCCTCGCAACTGCTCAACCTAGCTATCACATTGATTCTTGCCGGCCCTGGAAGATTCCAATTCCTTATTGAGATTGAGATCTCGTTCCATTAGACCCAGTTCGGTCAGATAAGTTCCCATAAGCTTGCCTGGGCCAGGGTTTCCGTCTTTGGTCGGGCCTTCCGGGCTTAAGGGAGTGGAGCCGAGGGGAGGCAGAGAAAAAATAGCCATTTCATCGGTTGTCGGAAGAGCAGTAGGCCTTGGTCCTTGAGTCAGTCCGTGGTCAGCAGTGGATTAGGTAGAATCGGTAGCTGTTCTTGCTTAAGTGAGGTGGATCCCAAGTGATAGCGACATCGAGTTAGCTCTTTGAAGACTAACCCTTGCTAAATTGTATTGAATCGGCCATAGCTTGCAATGACTGCTTAGGCGAGTTAAGTAGGAAAAAAACAAAATTCAAGAATGAGAACCCGGAAGGGGCGAAAGGCATAGTAGAAAACTTCCTACCCAGCTACCTTACTTCCCCTGGCTTCGGTTGACCCCCTTTCGGTGGTAGTAAGAGTAGAGTCTTGGGTTGGTGCTTGAAGTAAGGGTCATCAAAGAGACGGATTTCTTTTTGGGGATTTGGTAATAAGGCGGCGACTTCCTGGTATTCCAGTTTGACGGAAGGGAGACATGGCGTCGGCTCGTGGCTAAATTGCTATGGCTTCTTCGACGAAAGAAAGGTAAGAAGGAAGGTCAAGCGAAAGAAATAAGGTTACGCATAGCCGGTGGGAAGGAAAGACTAGTGTTTAGCAATCCGGCTGACATTGAACTTAATCTAGCACCGGCCATTGAAAGAGAAGAGAGTTTCGTGATTTCCGGTCAACGCTCTACTTTTGTTGAAGGCATAAGCGCAGCTATTTCATTCTTTTATGGCCCGACTATTTTCTGAACGAATCCTCTTCTCTTATCCCCTGCTATCTCTGAAAGTGAAGATGTGAACTCTGATCGACTCTGAATGAATGGTTTCCGCTATTGTTCAAAGAAGAATGGCAAGAAAGAATGACTTGGGAAAATAACCCCTCTGAAGAACCTCGAGAGAACCTGAAACCACCCACAGATGATGAAGTTCTCGGTCTCTCCCGTCGAATGATGAGAATTGCAACAGTTCTAGACCTCGTGCCGCTGCTCCTTTTCTCTTGGCTTCCATGAGGTTTCATCCGTGGAGAACACAACTTTTCGTCTGCGCCTTGCTCCTACAACCACTTTCTTTGCGGAGGTTTTCCAAGCAACCTTGGGCTCGTTAAGGCTAATGCTCATGGTGGATTTTCCCATCAGATGTAACCGTAGCAGGGCTTATGGCAGGGACTGTTGCTATTGTGTGATTGCAGCACTCGAGAAGCACCCATGGCATGAAGCACCCACGGCACGCACGAAAAGAAAAAGCATTTCACCACAAGGACCAATCTTATGTCACTCATGCGGTCCATTTTCGATCATGATGGAGATGGGAGAGTGAGACTTTGAGTTTAATCTCCATTACTGTGCCATCCAGGCTTCCGAAAAAAGCCTGATAGTGAACAAGGTTCCCATCACCCTTTTCCTGCAGCAAAGGTTCTTTGCTTGACAGCTTTGAAACGTCGTCACCGACCCGCTTTCCTCGCGATGTTTGGCTATGCTCCATAACTGGCTTCTCGGAGAAAGAATGTAGCCGGCTTTGAAGCCGTGACTGCACCCATGGCATGATGTTTTAAGATTGGTCCTAGCATGGTATTAGCATAGTGTTCCAAGACCAAATCTGATGTCTTCTCTTCATATTGTTAACACAAAAAGAAAAATGAAGATAAAAAAAAGGCCTTATGGAAATGAGCGTGACCCTCGTGAAAGGAGCCCGATGCAATGAAGTGTGCACGACCCGTGTAACATGGGCCTTAGACCTCTACTCCCCTTAACTAAATCTCCAAGCCTGCCAAAAACTGCATACTTACGAAGTAGGCCTAAGCCTATGTCAATGGACTCGTGACATCCATGCACTGAGTCATCAAATGACGCACATTAAGAAGATCCAAGCCTACATGCACAGGCCCATCCAAATGATGTTCAGCTGTCCAAAGCCTAGTAGCTGTGGCCCATGAAAGACCCAACCAACCCTAGCCTTAGCCTTAAGAGGTCGACACCTCCCTCCCTTATTTCCTTTCCAGTGTGGCTTTCTTTCAAACCACCTTGTTTTCGGCAATGAATGGAGTCCTTTATCAATGGATCGGTCGAGTGAGACTTGAAAGCAGACCTGTGAGGGTCGGGTAGAGCTGTATTTGCCGAGGAAAGGTTGGACCGGAATCAACAGAGATCGGTGCTGCTAGCATCGCAGCCCGCAACTATACTCAAAGGCATGCAACAAGGAAAAAAAGGCTTTTTGGAAGCCTCTTTGCTGGCAAGGCGTTCCAAGAGCAAACCTGATGTCTTCTCTTCATATTGTTAACAAAAAAAGAAAAATGAAGATAAAAAAAATAGGCCTTACGGATATGGGCGTGACCTTCATGAAAGGGGCCTGATGCCAATGAAGTGTGCACGACCCGTGTAACATGGGCTTTAGACCACTACTCCCCTTAACTAAATCTCCAGGCCTGCCAAAGATTGCTCACTTACGAAATAGCCCTAAGCCTATGTCAATGGACTCGTGACATCCATGCATTGAGTTGTCAAATGACGCACGTTAAGAAGATCCAAGCCTACATGCACGGGCCCATCCAAATGATGTTCAGTAGTCTAAAGCCAAGTAGCTGTGACCCATGAAAGACCCAACCAACCCTAGCCTTAGCCTTAAGTGGCCGACACCTCCCTCCCTTATTTCCTTTCCAGAGTGGCTTTCTTTCAAGCCGCCTTTTTTTTGGCAATGAATGGAGTCCTTTATCAATGGATCGGTGGAGTGAGGCTTGAAAGCGGACCTGTGAGGGTCTAGTAGAGCTGTATTTGCTGAGGAAAGTTTGGACCGGAATCAATAGAGATCGGTGCTGCTAGCATCGCAGAAATGGGTGATCTTTGACAATATTTGCTTCAATCTATGAGGCAAAGATGCTTGTGGTTTCCTTGTAGAATAAACCAATGCATTGGAAACAAGGGTTGATCCAATAATATCATTGCCTGAGAAGCTTGTGTACAAGGGCTCATTCCCCTTCCATGACTTTTACATATCCTCTTATGGGTTTCATGAAGGGCATAATCAACTTTCTCAGGTTGTTGCTGAGGAGTCGAGGAGCTGCGACGAAGAGAGGTGGAAGGAGAGGGAAGGAGAGGAGTGGTGATGGTGGAGGGGGTTGTTATTGGTGTTCTCCGGGAAGAGGGAACCCGGGATCTATGTCGAGGAGCTCCTCAGCAACATCTCATCGTCCTTTTTTATTTTCGTAGAGCTTGATCTTTCAATCCGAAATCCACGTTGATATCAGTTCACAAAGGGATATTTTAGGTATAACCCTTATAACATTCTTTCTTTCTAATTTTATAATTTTTGGTAAATAATCATTTACTTTATTGTGAATTTGTGAAAAATTATTTGACAAAAAATCACGCGTCATATAACATAAATTTATAAAAAATCACCTCGATTAAATTATTAAAAAATATTTTATTTAAATTTAATTTTATCAATTAAATTAATATAAAATATCAAATTATTTTCGTTCGATTTTATTTCAGATAATCATTTTCTAATTATCAAACAACTAGTTTGACAAAATTGGATTT
>RXID01015153.1:0-17587 GCA_005019695.1 Trichopus zeylanicus subsp. travancoricus
ACTACTACTACTACTACTACTACTACTACTACTACTACTACTACTTCTATAGCTATTACTGCTACTGCTATTACTACTACTATTATTACTACTACTTCTGCAACTACATCTATAACTGCTACTACTACTACACTTCTTCTACTACTTCTACTACTACTACTATAATTACTACTGCTACTACTGCCACTACTAGTATTGCTCCTCCTCCTCCTCCTCCTCCTCCACCTCCTACTACTACTACTACTCTAGTAGTCATAGTAGTAACAGTCATAGAAGCCTAGTAGTAGTAGCAGCTATAGTAGAAGTAGTAGTACTAGTAGTAGCAGTAGCTATAGTTGGAGCAGAAGAAATTATCGTAGTAGTAGTAGTAGCAGTTGTAATATTAATAGCAATTGTGGCCGTAGTGGTAGTCAAAGAAGTTGTAGTAGTAGTGGTAGTAGTTGTAGTTGTACTATTAGTCGTAGTAATAGTGGTAGTAGAACTAGTAGTAGTAGGACTAGTAGCAGCTATAGTAGTAGAAGCAGTAGAAACAATAGTAGCAGCAACAACAGTAGCTATAGTAGTAGTAGCAGTTGTAGTAGTTGTAGTAGTCATAGTAATAGTAATAGAGTTAGCAGTAGTAGCTATAGTAGCATTAGTAGTAGTACTAGTAGTAATCATAGTAGTAGCGTCTTAGCAGTAGCTGGAGTAGTAGCTATCATATCAGTAGTAGCAGCAGCAACAGTAGTAGTAGCAGCACAAGTAGAAATGGTTGCAGTAATACGCGTAGCAGTAGTAGCAAGTAATAATAGTAGCAGTTGTAGAAGTAGAACTTACAGTAGTAGTTGTTGTCACAGTGGTAGTAGTATCAGAAGTAGCAGTAGTAGTAGCAGTACTAGTTGTCAATTTGGTAGTAGTAGTAGAAGTAGGGGTAGTAGCAATTGTAGCAATAGTAGCAGAAGTAGTAGTAATAGTTGTTATAGCAGTGGTAGTGGCAGTAGTAGTACTAGTACGAGTGGTAGTAACAGTAGTAGTAGTAGTAGTTGTAGTAGAAGGAGTAGCAGTAGTAGTAGTAGTAGTATTAGTAGCAGCAGCAGCAGTAGTAGTAGTAGAAATAGCATTGGTAGCAATACTTGTAGCAGTAATAATATTAGTAGTAGTGGCATTAATTATTATAGTAGCAGTAATAGCAGTAGTAATTATTGTTGCACTAGTTGTAGTAGTTGTAGTAGTCATAGTAGTAAAACTTGTAGTACTAGTAGTAGGTTTAGTTGTAGTAGTAGTAGTAGTAGTTGCAGTTATAGTAATAGTAGTAGCATTGTAAGTAGTATTAGTAGTAGTAGTAATAGTAGTAGAAGTAGTGGTAGAAGTAGCAGTAGCAATGGAAGTAATAGTAGTAGTAGTAGTCGTAGTAGTAGTAGTATTTGTGGTAGTAATAGTAGTAGCAGTAGTAGTAGGAGTCATACTAGCTCTTGTAGTAGTAGCAATAGTAGTAATAATAGTAGCAGTAGTCACAGTACTAGTAGTTGGATCAGAAGTTGCAGTAGTAGTAGTAGTAGTGGTAGTAGTAGTAGCATTAGTAGTAGTAATAGTAGTAGTAGCAGAAGCAGTAGTAGCAGTATTAGTAGCTGTAGTACTAGCTATAGCAGTCATAGTAATAGTAGTAATAGTAGTAGTGGTAGTAGTAGTAATAGTTGTAGTTGTAGTAACAGTAGTAGAAGTTAAAGTAGTAATAGCAGTAGTAGCAGTTGTAGTAGCTGTAATAGTAGTAGCAGTAGTTGTAGTAGCAATAGCAGCAGTAGCTATTGTAGTAGTAGTCATAGTAGTAGTGGTTGTAATAGTAAGAGTAGTATTAGTCATAGTAGGGGTAGTAGTAGTAGCAATAGTAGCAACCGTAGTCATAGTAGTTGTAGTTGTACTAGAATTAGTTGTCATAGTAGTAAAAGTAGTAGAGTAGAAATAATGTTCGTCATAATAATAATAGTAGTAGGAATTCTATTCATAACAATAGCAGCAGTAGTAGTAGTAGCAGTTGTAGTAGTAGTAGTAGTAGTAGAGGTAGCAGTATTTAGACAAGTAGTAATAAGACTACAAGTTGTAGTGGTAGGAGTAGGAGAATTAGTAGTAACAAGAGTCAGAATAGGTGTAGAAATAGTAATAATAGTTGTAATAGTAGTAGAAGTGGTAGTACTATTACTTGGAGTAGGAGAATTGGCAGTAGTAGTAGTAGTAGTAGTAGTAGCACAAGTCGGTGTAGGATTAGTGGTAGTAATTCTGCTCCCGCAACTGCTACAACTAGTACTACTAGTTCTACTACTACTACATCTACTACTATTGCTACTACTTCTCCTACTACTGCTACTTTTGCTACTAATACTACAAATACTACTTCTACTACTACAATAACAACTACTACTACTGCTACTATAACTGCTACTATAACTGCTACCACTGCTACTACTATTACCACTAATACTACTACAACTACTCTGATTACTACTACTACTGCTCATCTCCTCCTCCTCCTCCTCCTCCTACTACTACAACTAATACTCTTTTTACTACCACAACAACAACAACAACAACTACTGCTGCTGCTACAACTACTCCTACTAGTACTACTCCTACTAAGGCGACAACTCGTACTTCTACAACTATGACTACTACTAGTACTAGTACTACTACTGCTGCTGCTAATACAACAACAACTACTACTTGACCTACTCGTATTACTACTACTACTCCTCCTACTACTACTACTACGACTTCTACTAATACTACTTCTACTGCTGCTACCACTTCTACTACTCCTCCCACTACTACTACTACAACTATCACCGTTGCACTACTGCTACTACTCCAACTCCTACTACTACTCCTCCTCCTCCAACTCCTACTCCTACTACTACACCTGATATGACTTCTACTGCAACAACTAATGCCACAACAACTACTATTTCAACTACCACTACTACTACTATTCTTGAAACTACTGCGACTGCTTCTACTAATACAACTACTTTTGATACTAGTACTACTACTACTTCTCCCACTACTACAACTACTACTGCTACTACAACTCCAACTACTACTTCTACTCCTACTATGACTACTACGACTTCTGTAGCTTCGCATACCACTATGACTACTACTATGATTAATACTCCTAGTACTACTACTAATACTACTACTGTTCCTATTACTACTTCTGCTCCTACACCTACTCCTCCTACTACTTGTACTACTACTACTACTGCTACTGCTACTATTACTACAACTTCTACTTCTACTACTACTACTACTATTGCTAATAATACTACTACCATAACAACTACTACTTCTACTACTACAACAATAACTGCTACAACTAAAACTACTACTGCTACTATTGCTTCTACTAATACTACTAGTACTACTACTACTACTACTATTACTACTACTAACACTAGTACAACTCCAAGTACTATTACTACTTCAACAACAAGAAAAATGACATCAACAACTTCTGCTACCAGTACTCTTGCTACTACTACTGCTGCTGCTGCTACTACTACTCCTCCTACTACTATTACTAATACTTCTAATACTACTACTTCTACAACAAAAACTACTACTACTACTACTGCTACAACTAGTACTAGTACTTCTACTACTGCTACTACTAGTACCACTTAAACTACTACTGCAACTACTACTTCTACTACTAATAGTAATAGTACTACTACTACAACTTCCACTTCTACTACTACTACGACTTCTGTTGCTACTACTGCTACTATTACTAATACTGCTGCTACTACTGCTACTATTACTAATACTGCTGCTATTACGACTCCTACTACTACCACTACTGCTGCTACTCTTACTACTAATACTATTACCACTACTACTACTACTATTACTACTACTATTATTATTATAATTGCTACAATACCTACTACTTCTACTACACCTATTGCGACTACTACTACTTCTACTACTACTACTACTACTACTGTTGTAGCTATTACTACTTGTACTACAACTGCTACGACTACTACTACTTCAAATACTGCTACGTCTACAACTGCTACTACTACTACTATTGCTGCTGCTGCTGCTGCTACTACTACTACTGCTACAGCTACGCCTACCACTACTACTACTACCACTCCAACTACTCGCACTATTGCTACTACTACTACTACTCCTCCTACTACTGTTACTACTACTACTACTACTACTACTAACTCCCACCACCAACCACCACCACCCACTGCTCGCTACTACTACACTACTCCTTACTACTACTACTACTACGACTACTACAACTACGACAACAACAACAACAATAACAACAACACACTACTACTAATACTACTTACTACTACACCTCTTCTGCCTACTTCTTAATTTTACTACTCCTACTATAGAATACTAGGTGCTTACTTTACTACTTTTTTACAATTTACAACAACACCCTTATACTACTACTACTTCTACAATTACTACTACTTCAACTATAGCTAGTACTACTTCTACTACTAGTACTACAACTACTGCCTGTACTACTACTACTATAACTCTATTGTTGCGACTATTGCTGCTACAAATATGAGTAATACTCCTACTACTACTACTACTACTACTACTATTTCTACTACTACTAACATTTCTACTACTACTACTACTACTACCACTACCACTACTCCTACTCCTACTACTACTACAACTATGACTTCTACTACAGCTATTGTTAGTCCCACTACCACTACCACTACTCCTACTACTACTATGGCTACTACTACCACTACTACTACTCCTACTACTACTACCACTATGACTTCCACTACGCTACTACTACTCCTCCTCCTACTACTAGTACTATTACTAGTCCTACAACTACTACTACTCGTCCTACTACTCGTACTACTATTCCTTCTCCTACACACATTCCTACGACTACTCCCACTACTACCATGACCACTACTACTACATCTACCACTACTTCAACCTCTACGACTACCACTACTGGTACTAGTAGTACTAGTCCCACTACTACCACAACTACTACTACTACTATTGCAACTATAACTACAGCTACTGTTGCTACCGCTATTGGGACTATTACTACTACTCCTACTACTACTACCACTCCTCCGATTGCTATTTCTATTTCTGCTACTACTACTACTTCTACTCCTGCTACTACTACTTCTACTACTCCTACTGCTATTGCTTCTGCTGCTAATAATACAACTACTATGACTATAGCTATTACTACGACTGCGATAGCCACTACTGCTACTACTATAACTGCTGCTGCTATAGGTACTACTACTACAACTACTACTACTGATACAACTACCACAAGTACTTCTATAGCTACTGCTACTATTTCTACTACTGCTATAAATACTGCTACGCCGACCACTTCTCCTACTACTACTACAACTGTAACTACTATTACTGCTACTACCTCTGTGACTACTACTTCGACTGCTATTAGTAGCACTACTACTAGTTCTGCTACTACTACTACTACAATTGCCACTATTGCTACTACTACAACAATAACTATTGCTACTATTATAATAATAACAACAACTACTACTACAACTGCTACGGCTACTATGTTACAAAGGCTTTCGCTACGACTGCTTCAACTGCTACTGCTACTACTTCTACTACTACTACTACTACTATTACTACTACAATCGCTATTGCTACTAAGACTATTACTACTACTACTACTGCTTCAATTGCTTCTACTACTGCTACAACTACTACTGCTACAACTACTACTGCTACTACTGCAAATACTATAGCTACTACTACTACTGTTAGTGCTACCGCTACTACTCTTGCTACTACTATTGTGACTATTGCTGCTTATACTACTATTGTTGTTGTTGCTGCTACTACTACTACTACTACTATTGTTGTTGTTGTTGTTGTTGCTACTACAACTACTACTACTACTGTTGTTGTTGTTGTTGTTGCTACTACAACTACTACTACTACAACAACTCTTACTACTGCTTCTACTACTACTATTTTTGTTACTACAACTACTGCTACTCCAACTAATACTACAATTGCTAATACTCTAGCTTCTACTAGTAGTATTACTACAAATACTATTACAATAACTACTATTACTTCTACAACTATTACTACTACTACTACTACTACTACTACAAGTTCTACAACTACATCCACGACAGCCACTGCTACTACTTCTACTACTACTATGACTATAATCACTATTGCTACTACTGCTGCTACTAGTACTGATCCTCCTCCAACTACTACTACTACTACTCTAGTAGTGGTAGTAGTAGCTGTCATAGTTGCCTGGTAGCAGTAGCAGTTGTAGTAGAAGAATAAGAAGTAGTAGTAACAGTAGCTATAGTCATAGCAGAAGAAATTATCACAGTTGTTCTAGTAGTAGTTGTAGTAGTAATAGCGAGTGTGGTAGTAGTAGTAGTTGAACAAGTAGAAGTTTTAGAGGTAGTAGTTATAGTATCATTATTAGTAGTAGTAGTAGAAGAAGAAGAAGAAGTGGTAGTAGTAGTGGTAGTAGTAAGACTAGTAGTAGTAGTAGTACTAGTAGCAGTAGTGGTAGTGGTAGTAGTAGTAGCTGTAGAAGAAGTAGTAGTAGTCATAATAATAGTAAAAGTATTAGTATTAGTAGTAGTAGTAGCATTAGTAGCAGCAACAGCTATAATCATAGTATTTGCGTATTAGCAGTAGTAGCAGTAGTAGGAGCAGCAGCAGTACTAGTACTAGTACAAGTAGAAATGGTAGTTGTAATAGTAGTAGTAGTAGAAGCAATAGTAGTAGTAGCTATAGAAATAGAAGCAATAGTAGTTGTAGTTGTCACAGTGGTAGTAGTATCAAAAATAGTAGTAGTAGCAATAGTAGTAGTAGTAACAATCGTAGCAAAAGTAGCAGTAGTAGTTGTTGTAGCAGTAGTAGTAATAGCAGAAGTGACAACTTAAGTAGTAGTAGTATTGGTAGCAGTAGTAGTAATATTTGTATGAGTGGTAGCAGCAGTAGCAGTAGCAGTAGTAGTAGTTGTTGTTGTTGTTGTTGTTGCAGTTGCAGTGATAGTATTTGTATTGTTAGTACTAATAGCAATAGTAGTAGCAATAGTAACTGTAGTAGTGGTAGTAGTAGCAGCAGCAGCAGCAGCAGTAGTTGTAGTGGTCATAGTAGTAGTAGTATTTGTAGTAATAATAGTAGTAGAAGTAGTAGCAATAGTAGTAGCAGTCGTGCTAGCTCTAGTAGTAGTTGCACTATAGCAGTTGTTGTATTAGAAGCAGTAGTAGGAGTAGCAGTAGTCTTGGTAGTAGCAGTAGTAGCAGTTGTGGTATTAGTAGTAATAGTGGTGGCAATAGTAGTAGTATTAGTAGTAGTAATAGTTGTAGTAGTTGTAGTAATAGCAGTAATAGTTGTAGTGGTAGTAATAGTAGTATAAGTTAGAGTAGCAAAAATAGTAGAAGTAGTTATATTAGTTGTTGTAGTCATAGCAGTAGTGGTAGTAGCAGCAGTTGCAGCAGCAGCAGTAGTAGTAGAAAAAGTTGCAGTAGTTGTAGTAGTTATTATAATAGTCAAAGCAGTAGTGGCAGTGGTATTTGCAATTGTTATTATAGTCGTACCAATACTAGTTGCAGTAGTAATAGTAGTAATAGTGGAAGCAATAGTAGAAGGAGGAGGAGTAGTAGTAGTTTGGGTAGTTGTAATCGTAGAATTAGTTGTAGTAGTTGTAGTAGAAGGAGAAGTAGTTGTTGTAGTAGTAGTAGCAGTAGATGTATTAGTAGCTGCAGTGCAAGTTGCAATAGTAGTAGTAGTAGTGGCAGCAGTGGTAGCAATAGTAGCACTAGTAATAGTAGTTGTAGTTGTAGTAGTGGCCGTAATACTAATGGTACTAATAGTAGCAGTAGTATGAGTAGCAGCAGTTGTAGTGGTAGTAGTAGTAGCAGTTGTTGTAGTAATACTGGTAGTAGCAGTAATAATAGTAATAGTAGTAGTAGTAGTAGCAGTGGCAGCAATAATATTAGTACTCGTAGTAACAGCTGTAGCCGCAGTAGTAGTAGTAGCGGTAGCAGCAATTGTAGTAGTAGTAATAATAGTAGTAGTAGTAGTGGCAGTAGATGCAGTAGTAGTTGTAGTTATTGTAGAAATAGTAGTAGCAACAATAGCAGAAGCTGTAGTAGTAGCAGTACTAGCAGCAACAGTAGTGGTAGTAGCAACGGTAGTGGTTGTAGTAGTATTAGTAATAGTAGTAGTAGTTGTAGTGGTAGTGGTGGTAGCTACAGTAGTTGTAGTAGCAGTAGGAATATTAGTAGTAGTAGTAGTTGTTGTTGTTGTTGTTGTTGTTGTTGTAGTAGTAGTGGTGGTAGCAGTAGTAGTAGTAGTCATAGTAGTAGTAGTAGTAGTAGTAGTAGTAGTAGTAGTAGTAGTAGTAGTAGTAGTAGTAGTAGTAGTAGTAGTAGTAGGAGAAGAAGCAGAAGTAGCAAAAGTAGCAACAGTAGTGATACTAGTTGTAGTTGTGTCAATTGTAGTTGTAGTAGTAGCATTAGCAGCAATAATCTCAATTATAATAGTTGTAGTAGTAGCAGTAGCAGTAGCTGTAGTTGTAGCATTCGTAGTAGTAGTATTAGTAGTAGTAGTACTAGTAGTCGCAATTGGAGAAATTGGTGTAGTTGTAGAGGTAGTAATTGGAGCAGTAGCAGTAGCAGCAAAACGAGAAGTAGTAGTAGTAGTAGTCGTGGTAGTAATAGTAGTTGTAGTAGCACTAGTAGCAGTAGCAGTAGTAGCTAGAGTACTAGCAGGATCAGCAGTGGAAGTACTAGTAGTAGTAGTAGTAGTAGTAGTAGGTGTAGTACTAGTAGCGGTAGTAGTAGTACTAGCAGTTATAGTTGTAGCAGCAGTAGTAGTAGTAAATAGTAGCAGTAACAGTAGTAATAGCCATAATAGTAGCAATAGTAGTAGTAGCAGTTGCAATAGTCTTGGAAGAATTAGTAGAATTTGTAGGAGTAGTAGTTGTTGTTGTGGTAGCAGTAGCAATAATAGTAGTTGCAGTAGTAACTATAGTAGCAGTGGTAGCAGTAGAGGTAGTAGATGTAGTAGTAGTAGCAGTCGCAGTAGCCGTACGTATAGTAGAATTGACAAAAGCAATAGTGGTCGGAGAAGTAGTAGGAGAAGTGGTAATTGTAGTAGTAGTAGTGGTAATAGTAGCAGCAGCAGCAGCAGCAGTACCAGCAGTAGTAATTGTAGTTGCAGTAGATGTAGTTGTAACAGTGGAAGCTGTAGGAATAGCAGCAGCAGCAGCAACAGCAGTAGTAGTAGTAGTACTAATACTAGTAGTGGTAGTTGCAGTGGGAGCAGTTGTAGTATAGTAGTGGAAGTTGTTGTTGTGGTGGTAGCAATAGTAGTAGTAGTAGGAGAAGCAATAGTAGTAGTAGTAGTAGTAGTAGTAATAGTAGAAGTTGTAGTATTTGTACTAGTAGTAGTAGTAGTAGTAGTAGTACTAGTAGTAGTAGGAGGAGGAGGAGGAGGAGGAGCAGTACTAGTTGCAGTACTTGTAGTACTTGTACTAGTAGTAGTACTAGTACTACTAATAGATGTAGTACTTGTAGTACTTGTAGTAGCTAAAGTAGTAGTAGTAGCAGTTGAAATAGTAGTAGCAAAAGTTATAGTAACCATTGTTGTAGTAGTAGTTGCAGTAGCTGTAATCTTAGTGGCAATAGTGGAGGCAGCAGTAGCTGCAGTAGTAACAATTGTTGAAGTACCAGAAATTTTGCGCGGCGTGAGTAGTAGGTAGGGTGAGTAGGGTGAGTAGGATGAGTGCAGTAGAGACAAGTAGAAGAATAGTAGAGACAAGTAGAAGAAGAGGTTTCGGAAACTCTCGTTGTATCCTCCGGGAAGGCCTAGAGGATGTTATTTATAGAAGCGGAGAACACCAGTGGATGGGATAAGGGAGCATCTCCTTTATCTCACATCGATTGTCGTCCTTCCTTTACAGCTCGTCTGCTACTGCTTTAGCATCTCTGCTTAGCATCGCTGCTTTAGCATCTACTGTACATAAAGCATCTACTGTACATCATTTTACATCTACTGGGACAGCACATCAACTTTATTTGTTACTTCGGGCGCAAGTAAGCCCTGTGTAGTCAGAAACGGAAGGCAGGTAGTCGCTGTGAGGCGTCAGCCGTGAGGTGGACTGCCATTGCCAGTTGTTCATCAATCTGGGTGACTACAGGGTGCCACTGGGCCCAGAAGTTGCCCGTGGTTTTGCGCCGTGCATGTTTTGTGACCTCTGTTAGTTTGATGGCGTGGAGGTTTCGGAATTGCCGAATGGCTTCAAGTGCTTCCTGGGCACTCTGTCGTTCCAGCTGGGATAACCACCGTTTGATGGTGTCATGGGCATCAAGGGACATGGGGAGGTCCTGGAGGAGCTGCAGTTGTTGCTCATACTGGAGAGCAAGACTTGAGCCGTTGTCAGGTATTTTCGGACCTCCGAAAGGGGTGCTTGCTGCGCTTCCTGTAACTGGGTGGCCACTAGACTGAGCACCTCTAAGTTGTCTGGTGAAGGCCATCCTGCAAGAACAAGGGATGTAATTAGCCGAGAGAGGGTGTCAGCTAGTTGGTTATCTCCTCCGTCGATGTGTTCAAACGGATCGAAATCCCGGTGCCTGTAATATAGTCGATGAAAGCAAGCCATCGTACACGAGAACGTTTGTTGCTGGCCGATTTATCAAAGAAACTAATAATGGCCTGACAATCCGTACGGATCGTCAGCTCGACCTTATCCAGATAATAAATCTTGAGTTCTTCCAGGGAGTTCATAACTGCAAAGAGTTCTGCATCAATGGTTGATTTCAGTGGGTTGAATTTGCCACTGGCATAAGCACAGACCTTTTCGATAGACTTGGGGTCAAACTTATGAGGTTTCCATTTGCAAACCCCACCCCAGCCGGTCATGCAACCGTCAGTTTCCAAGATCATATAACTATTATCTGGTGGAATTTCCAAATCCGGGAGTTGTTGAATCAGAGTTTTGATCTTGGCGACTAATTCCCAATCCTGGGAGTTCCAGCGCTTCTCCCCAGTAGGACTGGTTTTGGCATAGAGTGGCCCGAGTAAAGTTCCCAGGTTCGGGATATAGTTACGGGCGTAATTCAGAATTCCGAGCCAAGCTCGGAGGCCTTTGGTTGTCATGAGCTCATCTTCTTTAAAAGTGGCGATTTTCTTGATAATATGGGGCTGTAGTTTGATTCGTTGGTTACCAAGAACTGCCCCGAGGAATTCTACTTCGAAGACCGCCAGCTTCATTTTTGTTGGGCTGAGAACAAGCCTATGTGTTTTGCAGATCTGCAACATAATTTGCAGATGTTGTTCGTGTTCTGCCTCAAAGGATGAGAAGACCAAGATGTCATCAATATAAACCGCAATAAAGTCCTCAGTTCCTTTGAAATAGTGGTCCATCTTCCAATGGAAGATGGCTGGTACATTTTTCAGGCCGAATGGCATAACCAGCCATTCGTAGAGGCCATCTGGTACCCAGAATGTCGTCCATTCCATGGAAGCAGGATGCATCGCTACTTGATGAAAACCAGATTTAAGATCAAACTTTGAGTAGATAGTACTTCTACTCACCTTCCGTAGAATGGTATTTATCCCTAGCAGACTATACTGGTCTTTGTTGGTAATGTCATTGAGGCGCCGGTAATTGTATACCATACGCTCTTTGCCTTTGACCTCTTGGCCAGTCTGCGGATCCACATATGTGCCGAAATTGACAATGATGGCAGTGGTGCGGTGCCGGCTTCTGCTGGGACGGATGACACCAAGATCGAGGAGTGCTTTGACATGCTTTGCATATGCTGCTTTGGCTTGAGGGGTAACATGCTTGAGCAGTCGATCTTCAATGATGAAGTCCGGGTTCTTGATGTCTAATTGGCAGAGTACCTGGTTCTTGGCCCAGTGTTTTAAGGGATTGTCACCAATGTATCCTTGCTGGCGGAGCTCATCAAGCAATGAGCTTAATTTGCTGGTGATGCTCCGTGTTGGTTGGTGTGTTGCTGAATAGCGGACGAGCTCCTGAATTTGGATGTATTCTTCCTCATCCAAGTCGAGCTCTGTAATCGCGGCTGCCATAGGTACTGAGGGAAGGGTATTGATGGTGGTCACGTTTTTATAGAACGTAACCGTGTTTCCTTCAATGCGAACCCCTCCTTGCATAAGATGCTAAAGCAGCAATGCTAAGCAGAGATGCTAAAGCAGTAGCAGACGAGCTGTAAAGGAAGGACGACAGTCGATGTGAGATAAAGGAGATGCTCCCTTATCCCATCCACTGGTGTTCTCCGCTTCTATAAATAACATCCTCCAGGCCTTCCCGGAGGGTACAATGAGAGTTTCCGAAACCTCTTCTTCTACTTGTCTCTACTATTCTTCTACTTGTCTCTACTGTACTCATCCTACTCACCCTACTAACCCTACCTACTACTCACGCCGCGCAAAATTTTTGGTATCAGAGCTTGGTTTCTACGCTTCCATGGCTGAGTAGTTCCCTTTCAGTCTAGGTACGTACGGGGATGTGTGTTGTGGTCTCTCACACCTTATGGCCGTTAATCCCAGTTCATTCAGTTCCGAAAAATCCTAGATTGACCCCTCGGGTGGCACAGAGGCTGGACCTAATAAGTCCACCGCAAGGTCAATAATGGGAGAGAAGTAGGAATTTGTGTTCTTGGCGAGTCGAGTCGCTTTGGAATAGCCACGGTGCAGCAGAGTGTCTTACATGCAAAAGCTCGCCGTGCGCGTAAATCTGCAGGAGGCAGTAGCTGCCAGTCGGATGAGCATGCTGGGCACCCTTGTCGACACCTAAGCTCTCCTGAGTCCTTCTCATCTCTTGTTCGATAAGGTGGTGAACAAGGAGTACCCCACACACGGCTCCTCTTCTGCTTGTTGCTTGCCTTTCTGCTGATACAGGCCCTGTATTTCCCGTCGGAGGTCGTCTCGTTCGAGCATCAAGCGATCAAGCTCCATGGTCGCTTCCTCAAGTTTCTCGTACTTCACCTTCCAGGTGGCGGCCTCCTGCTGCCACCGCTGGTTCTCCTGTTGAGCCAGAAGGAGGTGTTGTCGGAGGGTCTCCGTCTCATCATGGCTGAAGGCTAGTTGCTGCTGTAGCTGTTTCTTCTCCTCTTCACACGATAAAATGTAATATTGTTGCTCAAGAAGAAGGTCTTTCGAATCATACCTAGGAAAAGAGGTTTGAGCAACAGGGATTCGCTTGTCGAAGTAGTAGGGGCTACATCGCCCACAGGCTGTCAATTTGCAGGTTGGGCAATGCATCCGGTAGCGCTTTTGCGAGGGAGTGTGATAGAAATGGCAGCGGTCATAGGTATCAGGAACGTCTTGATTGATCGCCCAGGTGTGGTTGCATGCATATTGGGCCTGGGAAACTTGAATCATGGCGCGATAGCCTCCTGTAGGGCCAACCCATCATGTGTGGTCCACTTCCCGAAACATGAAGATCATCTCTTCCTGCAAGACAGTCGTATCCTCTTCCCCTTCCAAAATGCTGTAAATGGCATCGCTGGGGTCATCACCTTCTTGAACGGATACGATCTCACAATCCGCAGGGAGATCTAGTTGTTCAAACATGGCGACGCATTTGACATTGCGTCGCTCGTGTGGGCATTCGCGAGCGAAGTGCCCTTCTTCGCCATAGAGGAAACACTGGCATCGTCGATTCCGGACGAGATGTTTCTTCTTTTCTATCCGGGCATGTGATGGATGCGGCTTGCCTTTTTATGTTGTTGATCTCCGAACACCAAACTTTCGGCGGGGTCTTTGATAATACCCGGGAATTGGGATGTCGTGGTAGAAGGTTAAATCTTTGAGTGCCCGAGTGAAGGCTACCTCCTTGCATGCTTCTTCAAGATATTTGTAAGTAAAGAGAACCCGAGGATAGACTCCAATAGTATTACCTGGGTGTTTGGCTTCGAAGGCTTCCTTGATCTTCTTGCCAATGGATCCAGGCATCTTGGACCATAACTTATCGGAGAGTTCAAGGCCAGTGAATAATCGGCCGGTTGGGGATGCAACCTGCATATATTCATGTAGAAAAGGAATTATATCCCGTAAATTGTGATAGGATAACCTTTCCAAATCCTGATAGGCTTCTTCCTGGATGGTCGTAGAGCCTTGGTAAGGATCCTCGAGTGCGAAAATCGTCCGTATTTGTGATAGGACATTCTGTGTGCCATCTGCTCCATCTGCATGTTCCAGCAGGTGCTGGTACTCCATGGGATATGCCATCCGCCATTAGATCCAAGCTAATTTTTCAGACTCACCAAGTAGATTTTCAATAAATTCAGTTTTACTTCAGGCATCCGTAAAACCGTGGAGAGAAACTGTATTCTTGGTGATGGATTCCCAGCGCATAAAAACGTCATGAAACTACCCAATCTGAGGGGGCATGACAAAGATGGCACCAGACTGTTGCTGAGCAGAGGGCAGGTTCCACCATTCGGAGGGGTTCCTTGCTTTAAACTTGACACCCTTCGGTTGAGATCCTTCGAAGAAGGGTCCCCGACTGAAACTTGGTTCATTTGTTCGGGCCACAGCCGGAGGCTAGTTAACAGGGCCCATGGTCAAATCGACAGGGGGCCTGTATTCGGAGACGATAGAGGAAGAGTATAATTATTGTGATGTTTGCTGTGGTGCTCGCATAGGGTACTCCATGCCCCAGCCTTCCTCAAGAGTAGCAACGATTTCGGTATCGCCCAGCGAAGTATAATATGAGAGATAGTCACCATACTCGTCT
Organism: Trichopus zeylanicus subsp. travancoricus; assembly: GCA_005019695.1. Taxonomy (NCBI): domain Eukaryota; kingdom Viridiplantae; phylum Streptophyta; class Magnoliopsida; order Dioscoreales; family Dioscoreaceae; genus Trichopus; species Trichopus zeylanicus. Next base: position 14,798 of record RXID01015153.1, read on the forward strand.
GGGTCTCTGTTGTCATCAGGGCTTTCTTCCTGACGCCATGTGGCAAGGAGGTGGGCATTATCGCCAGTACCTTCTTGCAGAGATTCCATGGACCGGAGTACAGAGGCCCCTGGGCGTGTATCTCCAGCATGGAGTCCGCAAGTTTATGTCTGGCCTTCCCGTCCCTTGGGGTGCCACACACGCTGCTCTTTTGTTTGTTGTTGTTGGGCTTGGGCGAAGCGGCGTCGCCACTTCTTAGCTGGCATCACTCATCTTGCAGCCGGTCGTGCAGGTGGCTTCTGGATGTCACAGCTGTGGCCACTGTGATCATCTGCGTTGCTGGGGGGAATAGCCCACCCCATTGGTGTCATTGGAAATGGGCTAAAGAAAGATGGGGGAGCAGAATAGCGAACATAATAATCATACCTGCCGCTAGGCTCACCCAAAGTATCCCACACCTCTGATGTCCCTCAGAGTTTCAGCTATGTGTACAAGCAGCTGAATTTGAGTGTTATTTTGCTTAATAATGGCTGAAGGTAGTCGCTATTTTAGAAGTGGTAGCTTTAGTAGTAGTACCAAGAGTAGTAGTATTGGGAGAAGTAATAGTAGTAGTATAAGTAGTAGGAGCAGTAGTTGTTATTGTGGTAGTTGTAGTAGTGGGAGAAGTAGTTGTAGTAATTGTAGTAGTGGGAGAAGTTGTTGTAGTAATTGTAGTAGTGGGAGAAGTAGTTGTAGTAGTAGTAGCAGTCGTGGTATTAGTAGATGCAATACCAGTAGTGGTAGTCATAGTAGTAGAAATGCCAGTAGTAGTAACAGAAGTAGCAATAGTATTAATAGCAGTAATAGTAGTAGTAGTAGCCGCAGTACTAATGGTACTAATCGTACCAATACTAGCAGCAGCAGCGGTAGTAGTGGTAGTAGTCATAGCATTTGTCGTAGTAGTACTACTAGTAATAGTAGCAATAGTAGTAGTAGCAGCAACAACAGTAGCAGCAGAAGTAGTAGTACCAGTTGTAGTAGTAGTTGTTGTTATTGTTGTTGTTGACATTGTAGCAGTAGTTGTTATCGTAGTAGTAGTAGTAGTCATAGCAGCCGTAGTCTTAGCAGTAGTAGTAGTCATAGCAGCCGTAGCCGCAGTAGTAGCAGTAGTTGTAGTAGCAGTAGTAGTAGTAGTAATAGTAGTAATAGTAGCAGCAGTAGCAAAAGAAGTAGTAGTAGTCGTAGTAGTACTTGTTGTTGTTGTGGTAGTGCTAGTTGTTGCAATAGATGCGGTAGTCGTAGTAGTAGTGGTAGTAGTAGCAGTAGTAGCAGTAGTAGTAGTAGTAGTAGTAGCAGCAGCAGCAATGGCAATAGTAGTGGTAGTGGTCGTAGTAGTATTAGTAATTGTAGTAGTAGTAGTAGCATAAGTAACAACAGCCATAGTAGTTGTTGTAACAGTAGCAGTAGTAGTAGTAGTACTAGTAGTAGTAGTAGTGGTAGTAGTAGTAGTAGTAGTAGTAGTAGTTGTAGTAGTAGTAGGAGAAAAAGCAGCAGTATCTTTACCAGCAACAGTAGTAGTACTAGTCGTAGTTGTAGCAGTTGTATCATTAATAGCAAAAGTATTAGTTGTAGTAGTAGTAGCAGCATTAGTAGTAGTCGTATTAGTAGTAGTACTTCTAGTAGAAACAGTAGGAGAACTTGTTGTAGTTATAGTAGCAGTAATTGGAGTAGTAGTCGTAGTTGCAGAATGAGTAGCAGAAGTAGTAGTTGTAGTCGTAGTAGTAATTGTAGGAGTTGTAGCAATGATAGCAGTAGCAGTAGTAGTAGTACTTGTAGGAGCAGTAATAGAGCTAGCAGTAGTAGTGATAGTAGCAGCAATAGTAGTAGCGGCAGTAGTAATAGTAGTACCAGTAGTAGCAGCAACAGTAGTAGTAGTTACAATAGTAGTAGTAAAAGTAGTAGCAGTATTAGTAGTAGTAGTAGAAAAAGTCAAAGTAGTGGTGGTAGTAGTAGTAGTAGTAGCGGTAGTAGTAGTAGTAGTAGTAGAAGTAGATGTAGTAGTAGCAGCTATAGTAGTGGTAGTCATAGAAGAAGTACTAAAGTATCATATAAGTAATAGCAGAAGTAGTAGAGTAGTAGTAGCAATAGTAGTCGCAGTTGTAAAAGTAGTTGTAGTTGTTGTTGTAGTAGTAAAAGGTTTATAAGTTGTAGTAAAGCCATCGTATTCATGGGAGTGGTAGTGGTAGTAGGAGTTGTAGTAGTAGTAGTAGTAGTAGTAGAAGCAACAGTAGTTGGTGTAGTATCAACTGTAGTAGCAGCATCATTGTTAGTAGTAGTAGTAGTAGTAGTAGTAGTAGTAGTAGTAGTAGTAGTAGTAGTAGTAGTATTAGCAACAGTAGTTGCAGAAGTAGTATTGGGACTAGCAGTATTTATGGTAAAGGTAGCTGTAGTAGAAGTAGTGGTAGTGGTACGAGTGTCATTTAGGTGGTAAGCCAATAGTAGTACATGGTATTAGTAGAAGTAGTAGTTTTAGTAGCAGCAGTAGCAGCAGCAGCAACAGCAATAGTAGTAGTAGTAGTAGTAGTAGTACTAATAGCAGTAGAAGTAGTACTAATAGTTATAGTGGTAGCAATAGTAGTTGTATCTGCAGTAGTAGGAGCAGTAGCAATATTAGCAGTAGTAGGAGAAGTAGTAGTCAGTAGCAGCAACAGTAGTAGTAGTAAGAGTAGTTGTAGTTGTGGCAGTAGTAGCAGTAATAGATGTAATAGTAGTAACAGTAGTAGTTGTTGTTGCTGTAGATAGTTTTTGCTGTAGAAGTAGTAACAGTAGTAA
>RXID01015155.1:0-25266 GCA_005019695.1 Trichopus zeylanicus subsp. travancoricus
TTGACTCCGTTGACTTGTATGATGCAATTAGTTGGTGCCAATGCTTCAGGTGGTACTGATGCTTCATCAATGCAGCACGTGGTAGCTCCTGTGTCTAGTATTGCTTGTACGTGGAACCTGGGAAGATTTGGTATTTCAAGTACAATAAGCATACTATAGAGCATGTTGTTTACCATTCTTGGTTCCGAGTTGAGCTGGGTTGCTCTGTCTATTGCACTTGCTGGGAATAGAACATTAGTATGTCTTTGTCCTTCCGCTGGTTCTGCTGCCGATTTTTCTCCCTTTTTCTTATAGTGTTTGTGCAGGTCTGCTTCTAACTCCTGTGCTCTCCCTTCGACTTCTTTCATCAGCCGCTCAATTTCTCCCTCGCACCATGCAATATAGTATCGTTGCTCCTGCATAAGCTTGCATTTGGGGCAATGGAGTTTCACCTTTCGCATTGTTTTGTGCATGCAGTATGTGCCTCTTTGTGGGCGGTTTTCTTCTCCTGTGCGGCTGATCCTTCCGCTTGCTGTTGCGTTGGAGTGTAGCTGCTTCACCTTGGTGTTGTGAGTGTTCTGCAAGCTGCTAGCCGGATTGCTGAAGGCTTCTGGGGGTTTATTCAGTAGTGCTGTTGTCCTTTCGATCAGGAGCCTAATTTCACATTGCCTTTTCATGTCATAGTCATTTGTCACTAGGTCCTTTAGAATCTTTTGAGTGTGGTCATAAATTTCCTGCACAATGAATCCAGGATGCTTTGTGCGGAGTGGCAGCTGCTTGTTTCGTGGGATGTAATGAACCACACATTTGTGCATGATAGATTCTATAGGGAGTATAGTAGTGTGGAAACTATAACAGAGTTCCCTAGTATCCCTGAATCTCCTTGTACTCCCATCAATCAGGCATGCTTCTTTCGGGCGATATAACCATTGCCCAGTAAAGCATATTCTTCCATCCTTGTCTTGGAAAATCTTCTTGATAATTATGACATAAGGCTCTTCATTCTTTGTGTTAGGGAAAAGCATTACCTCATCAGCCAGATTATAGGTTTCTTCATTTAAGTTGAAGCAATGCAACACTTTCTTCTTCCTCTGCTTCTCCCCTTGGCATTGATCCTTCTCTTCTTGTGGAAGGTGATATGCCTCTTTGACCTCTCCGTGGCTGACTTCCTTCAGACGGAGTATTTCAGCTTCCGTTGCTGTATTGTCCTGCGGGGCATTTGCTTCATTGTTTATTGAGGAGTTGGCAGGTTTCTTTCCCTTAGCTGATCCTTCCTCATAGTTCCAGCCAGTAGCTTCGCTGGCCTTGGGAAAAGGCAAGTAGAATGATGGGGGTGGTGAGTAGCGGACATAATAATCAAACTTACCACTGGGTTCCCCTAGGGTATCCCATTCCTTCTTCTTGCCAAAGGCATGGATGCCTCCTTTATCTGGAAGGGGGTTAAACACAGCCCCTTCTACAATGTCAGATTCTGTGTCCTTTCTTGGTCCTCCTGGTTCTTGATTCGTCTTAGCAGTTGTAAGAGTATTCTTCTTCTTCTTTTTCCTGGCCTTCTTTAGATTTGTAGTGTTTGGATCTTGCGGCGTTTCTTGTAGCTGGGTGATCTCCTCGTAGCCGTGTTGCTCTTTAATCGTCTGTTTGAACTTCCCGCAATGGAGTTGCTGTGGTGATTCCCTTTCGTAGCGAGGGCAGCTTTGGTGCTTGTCTTCGATTTCTAGCATAAAGAGCGTAGTCGTTTGATTTAGCATACCACGGGGGTTTGTTACCTCTTCAGAGTCGGTCCTGCTTGGTTCTTCCCTTCTTGCAAAAGTCTCCTCACATAGCCCGAGCTGTTCGGGTTTTATCAAGAGGGCTCCTTTGTTCTGTTGTGCGGATGGTAGGGTCCACATTTTATTGAGGAAGCCTCTTCGGAAACTTCCTTGGTTCCGCTGCCCAGACTCCGTTGTTGTTCTAGATATTGCTGGAGTCGTGTTGGCTGCTGGTGGGTAACCTGGGGGTCCTGGTTCCATTGAAGTATCTGTGGGGGGCATGTACGGCCCGCCCGGAGATGTTGCCGAGGTTAGTGTACTTGTGTACAACCTCTCAGATAGCCTTTGGGCTAGTTTCCGCAGGGCAGGGTACTCCATCTCTGGTACTTCCTTTTCGATGCCTGCTGCAATAGTAGCACTATGAGGGGGACAAGTGTTACCTTCCTCTTCATGCTTTTCAGAAAGTATGCTGGCTGGTTCCTCCTCATCAGGCTCCTTCTCGTCCTCTTCGTTTCCCAATCCAGTTGGTTCGGGCTTTGGTTGAGCCTCTCCTTCAGCTGTTGTCTTGCAGACACTTTCCTATAATAGGATACTTGTGCACTCCAGTTCCTCGCTTGCTTCTGCATCCTTTTCTTTAAGCGTCTCAGAGTCTTTTTGTAGGCTTGCGCCTAGCTCTAATTCCTTGACTCTTTCTTTGTAGTAGCCCACCTCTTTCTCCAGCCGTTCAATTTCCCCTTCACACCTTTCTTGCATCAGCCTCTGGAACGGTTCTGGTGGAGCTGGTGTAACTGGGACCGCTGTTTTAAAGTAATAGGGTACACATAGGTTACAGGCAGTAACCTTGCATTTGGGGCAATGAATCCTTGCCCGCTGCATTGTTTGGATCTTGCAGCACACGCATTTTTCTTCTCGCGGCTGCACGAAGTCATTATGCTGCCAAGAATGAGAACATTTTCCTTGGAAGTAAGGCAGCGTTACCTGAGGGCGATACCCTCCTTCTCGTTCTCCAAGAACACAAACTGCTCCCTCCTGCTCAGGTGGGTCGAGGGAGCTGTGCAGACTTTGGGTTGATAAAGAGGAGTGACGGTTCTTTTTGCGTTCTGCTTCTTGCAGTTCTTGTAGATACTGCGCATTAAAAGGGATCTCCACATAGTTGGTGTTGTGAAAAGGCCTGTAATAAGAAGAGGTTAGAGGGTAATTGTTTCTTCTGGTGAAGTACTCCTCCTCTGGAGCCTCGTACTCATAGGATTGTTGGTAGCTTTGCTGGTCCTGATAACACCAATTGTAGTAGTCTTCCCGTGGGGTAGGGAGGTAGTCAGCCATCAGCCTTCAAGTACTAGTTCTCGGGCCTCCTGTTTTGAAAGGAGGGGGGGGCCTGCTGTCTAGGACTGCAGTTGTTAAAGTCCCCAGAGAAATCTCGAGCCTCGAGATCTCCTGTGTGCAAGCTTGATGCAGTTCGAAAAGTTTTCTTAAGTTCTTCTGATGCAATACAGGTTTTGTAGTAAATAACAGACAAGTTCTAAGCAAGTTGATTGGTGGAAACCTTTGTTACTAAAGCAAGGTCAAGATACTCAAGGCTAGAGGTTCGGGAACGTTCATACCCTTCCTGGATGGATTTTTCCCATGCTTCAGACATATGGGCTAAAAGTTCACAGTTACCATAATTTCCCAAGGATAAATTCCCGTATTAGGTTAAACATGGCAATTCCTTACTGGATTAAAACAATGCTTCAGGATCATACAGGTGTGCCCTTGGGCTTACTCACGGCCACTCGCCTTCACTGCCCAGTTAGGACCTGTCCTTTTTCCTTACACACAGCTCTTCACCCAGTCAGTAAAAACCATGCTTAATTCTAATCCGCAAATTACCACAAAGGAAAAGATAGCACTTATGAAATCTTAACACAACATCTTAACACAGTAGTGAAAATCAGGATTTGGGTAAGTACGATCCTTACCTCGCACTCTTGGCACCTTGACCTCTTGGGGGTTCTACTCTGCCATATCTTTAGCTAGCTCTGATACCATGAAATCGACCTTCCTAACGCCGGCGATTCTCGCCGAAGTTTCGAGGTCGCGGAAGCTCTTTTTCAAGAAGGAAAGTAGCAACAAGAAATAAGGAGAAGATATGGAGAAACTCTCGGATTCTTATTGCAACTTCTCAAGTTTCTGCGTTTTCTAGGATTTCCGCGATGTTCATTTACAATGGAGGCGTGCCCCTTATATAGAGGGCACGGTGATGTAAGCGCTCACATCAGCTGGTGGTATGTGGTTCACTACATCCCACAGGGTGAGCAAGTACCAAGGCGTACAGAGTACCCGGGATTCATCATACAAGAACTCTACGACCACACCAACGGAATTCTCAAGGACATAGCATGTGCAGACTATGACAAGGAGCAGCAATCTGAAATCAAGCTGCTTATCAAGAAAACAAGGGAGCACCTGACAGGCTCCATGCAAAACAGATGGCCAAAGGCATGCAACACAGAACCCACAGCCGGACGACGGTGGGCACCGACACCAACGCAACTGCGGATACTCAACAGCCTTTTCCGTCAAAGTGACAGGCCCCTTAGACAAAGGCAAACACAGGGACCTGACTTGGGCGCTAAGACTACATGGACCAATCTCTGAAGCCAACATCCGCAAATGGTTCATGAACAAGAGAGCGCGCGACAAGCCGACGCCAGCAATACCTCCCATTGTCCCGTAGCAGGCGGAGCGTGGTGGGAAGTATAGTAGCTAATACAGGAAAGTAGGTTCCTGTTGTACAGTACGTAGTAGCTATAGCTACGAAATAAGAAGTCAAAGCCTAGCAAGAGGACGAGCCTAGCCAAAGGATGAGCTACCAGCCTATGACAGCGACGTCTTTTGGAGTCTTCTGTAAAGGCTATGCCTTAGGATATAAAGGCTACGCCTTAGGATAAGATCTCTTTTGGAGTCTTCTGTAAAGGCTACGCCTAGGATGTACCTAGGACAAGACTTCCCTTGGAGTCTTATGTAAAGACTATAGGCCTACTCTAGTATAGGTAACTATTATGCTGATGTAAGCGCTTAGCTCATACCACCAGCTGATGTGAGCGCTTACATCACCGTGCCCTCTATATAAGGGGCACGCCTCCATTGTAAATGAGCATCGCAGAAATCTTAGAAATCCAAGTGTTGTGTGAATTTAGCAATAAGAATCCGAGAGTTTCTCCATATCTTCTCCTTATTTCTTGTTGCTACTTTCCTCCTTGAAAAGAGCTTCCACGACCTCGAACACTTCGGCGAGCATCGCCGGCGTTAGGAAGGTCGATTTCATGGTATCAGAGCTAGCTAAAGATATGGCGGAGTAGAACCCCCAAGAGGTCAAGGTGCCAAGAGTGCGAGGTAAGGGTCGTACTTACCCAAATCCTGATTTTCACTACTGTGTTAAGATGTTGTGTTAAGATTTCATAAGTGCTATCTTTTCCTTTGTGGTAATTTGCGGATTAGAATTAAGCATGGTTTTTACTGACTGGGTGAAGAGCTGTGTGTAAGGAAAAAGGACAGGTCCTAACTTGGCAGTGAAGGCGAGTGGCCGTGAGTAAGCCCAAGGGCACACCTGTATGATCCTGAAGCATTGTTTTAATCCAGTAAGGAATTGCCATGTTTAACCTAATACGGGAATTTATCCTTGGGAAATTATGGTAACTGTGAACTTTTAGCCCATATGTCTGAAGCATGGGAAAAATCCATCCAGGAGGGGTATGAACGTTCCCGAACCTCTAGCCTTGAGTATCTTGACCTTGCTTTAGTAACAAAAGTTTCCACCAATCAACTAGCTTAGAACTTGTCTGTTATTTACTACAAAACCTGTATTGCATCAGAAGAACTTAAGAAAACTTTTCGAACTGCATCAAGCTTGCACACAGGAGATCTCGAGGCTCGAGATTTCTCTGAGGACTTTAACAACTGCAGTCCTAGACAGTAGGCCCCCCCTTTCAAAACAGGAGGCCCGAGAACTAGTACTTGAAGGCTGATGGCTGACTACCTGCCTACCCCACGGGAAGACTACTACAATTGGTGTTATCAGGACCAGCAAAGCTACCAACAATCCTATGAGTACGAGGCTCCAGAGGAGGAGTACTTCACCAGAGGAGACAATTACCCTCTAACCTCTTCTTATTACAGGCCTTTTCACAACACCAACTATGTGGAGATCCCTTTTAATGCGCAGTATCTACAAGAACTGCAAGAAGCAGAACGCAAAAAGAACCGTCACTCCTCTTTATCAACCCAAAGTCTGCACAGCTCCCTCGACCCACCTGAGCAGGAGAAAGCAGTTTGTGTTCTGGGAGAACGAGAAGGAGGGTATCGCCCTCAGGTAACGCTGCCTTACTTCCAAGGAAAATGTTCTCATTCTTGGCAGCATAACGACTTCGTGCAGCCGCGAGAAGAAAAGTGCGTGTGCTGCAAGATCCAAACAATGCAGCGGGCAAGGATTCATTGCCCCAAATGCAAGGTTACTGCCTGTAACCTATGTGGACCCTATTACTTTAAGACAGCGGTCCCAGTTACACCAGCTCCACCAGAACCGTTCCAGAGGCTGATGCAAGAAAGGTGTGAAGGGGAAATTGAACGGCTGGAGAAAGAGGTGGGCTACTACAAAGAAAGAGTCAAGGCATTAGAGCTAGGCGCAAGCCTGCAAAAAGACTCTGAGAAGCTCAAAGAAAAGGAAGCAGAAGCAAGCGAGGAACTGGAGTGTACCAGTATCCTACTACGGGAAAATGTCTACAAGACAACAGCTGAAGGAGAGGCTCAACCAAAGCCCGAACCAACTGGATTGGGAAATGAAGATGATGAGAAAGAGCCTGATGAGGAGGAACCAGCCAGCATACCTTCTGAAAAGCATGAAGAGGAAGGTAACACTTGTCCCCCTCATAGTGCTACTATTGCAGCAGGCATCAAGGAAGAAGTACCGGAGATGGAGTACCCTGCCCTGCGAAAACTAGCCCAAAGGCTATCTGAGAGGTTGTACACAAGTACACTAACCTCGGCAACATCTCCGAGCGGACCGTACATGCCCCCCACAGATGCTTCAATGGAACTAGGACCCCCAGGTTACCCACCAGCGGCCAACACGACTCCAGCAATATCTAGAACAACAACGGAGTCTGGGCAGCGGAACCAAGGAAGTTTCCGAAGAGGCTTCCTCAATAAAATGTGGACCCTACCATCCGCACAGCAGAACAAAGGAGCCCTCTTGATAAAACCCGAACAGCTCGGGCTATGTGAGGAGACTTTTGCAAGAAGGGAAGAACCAAGCATGACCAACTCTGAAGAGGTAACAAACCCCCGTGGTATAATAAATCAAATGACTACGCTCTTTATGCTAGAAATCGAAGACAAGCACCAAAGCTGCCCTCGCGACAAAAGGGAATCACCACAGCAACTCCATTGCGGGAAGATCAAACAGACGATTAAAGAGCAACACGGCTACGAGGAGATCACCCAGCTACAAGAAATGCCGCAAGATCCAAACACTACAAATCTAAAGAAGGCCAGGAAAAAGAAGAAGAAGAATACTCTTACAACTGCTAAGACGAATCAAGAACCAGGAGGACCAAGAAAGGACACAGAATCTGACATTCTAGAAGGGGCTGTGTTTAACCCCCTTCCAGATAAAGGAGGCATCCATGCCTTTGGCAAGAAGAAGGAATGGGATACCCTAGGGGAACCCAGTGGTAAGTTTGATTATTATGTCCGATACTCACCACCCCCATCATTCTACTTGCCTTTTCCCAAGGCCAGCGAAGCTACTGGCTGGAACTATGAGGAAGGATCAGCTAAGGGAAAGAAACCTGCCAACTCCTCAATAAACAATGAAGCAAATGCCCCGCAGGACAATACAGCAACAGAAGCTGAAATACTCCGTCTGAAGGAAGTCAGCCACGGAGAGGTCAAAGAGGCATATCACCTTCCACAAGAAGAGGAGGATCAATGCCAAGGGAAGAAGCAGAGGAAAAAGAAAGTGTTGCATTGCTTCAACTTAAATGAAGAAACCTACAATCTGGCTGATGAGGTAATGCTTTTCCCTAACACAAAGAATGAAGAGCCTTATGTCATAATTATCAAGAAGATTTTCCAAGACAAGGATGGAAGAATATGCTTTACTGGGCAATGGTTATATCGCCCGGAAGAAGCATGCCTGATTGATGGGAGTACAAGGAAATTCAGGGATACTAGGGAACTCTTTTATAGTTTCCACACTACTATACTCCCTATAGAATCTATCATGCACAAATGTGTGGTTCATTACATCCCACGAAACAAGCAGCTGCCACTCCGCACAAAGCATCCTGGATTCATTGTGCAGGAAATTTATGACCACACTCAAAAGATTCTAAAGGACCTAGTGACAAATGACTATGACATGAAAAGGCAATGTGAAATTGGGCTCCTGATCGAAAGGACAACAGCACTACTGGATAAACACCCAGAAGCCTTCAGCAATCCGGCTAGCAGCTTGCAGAACACTCACAACACCAAGGTGAAGCAGCTACACTCCAACGCAACAGCAAGCGGAAGGATCAGCCGCACAGGAGAAGAAAACCGCCCACAAAGAGGCACATACTGCATGCACCAAACAATGCGAAAGGTGAAACTCCATTGCCCCAAATGCAAACTTATGCAGGAGCAACGATACTCTATTGCATGGTGCGAGGGAGAAATTGAGCGGCTGATGAAAGAAGTCGAAGGGAGAGCACAGGAGTTAGAAGCAGACCTGCACGAACACTATAAGAAAAAGGGAGAAAAATCGGCAGCAGAACCAGCGGAAGGAAAAAGACATACTAATGTTCTATTCCCAGCAAGTGCAATAGACAGAGCAACCCAGCTCAACTCGGAACCAAGAATGGTAAACAACATGCTCTATAGTATGCTTATTGTACTTGAAATACCAAATCTTCCCAGGTTCCAAGTACAAGCAATACTAGACACAGGAGCTACCACGTGCTGCATTGATGAAGCATCAGTACCACCTGAAGCACTGGCACCAACTAATTGCATCATACAAGTCAACGGAGTCAACTCTCAACAAATGACGAACAGGAGACTCAAGCAGGGAAAGATGTACATCGGAGGTAGCAGCTTCCAAATCCCCTGCACATACAGTTTCCACATAAAGCCAAAGACTGGAATCCACTTCATTCTTGGATGCAACTTCTTGCGAACTATGGATGGGGGAGTACGTATACAAGGTAATACGGTTACCTTTCATACTACCCCTGTGCAAGCGGAGAAGGCCACAGCTGTGGACAATCTGGAAGAAGCCCTAGTACCAGCAAACGGCACCCCACTATACAATGCCACTGCCTCGTAGCAGACGGAGCGTGGTGGGAAGTATAGCTACCACTGACCCGTAGCAGGCGGAGCGTGGTGGGAAGTATAGAAGCTAATACAGGAAAGTAGGTTCCTGTTGTACAGTACGTAGTAGCTATAGCTACGAAATAAGAAGTCAAAGCCTAGCAAGAGGACGAGCCTAGCCAAAGGACGAGCTACCAGCCTATGACAGCGACGTCTTTGGAGTCTTCTGTAAAGGCTATGCCTTAGGATATAAAGGCTACGCCTTAGGATAAGATATCTTTTGGAGTCTTCTGTAAAGGCTACGCCTTAGGATATAAAGGCTACGCCTAGGACAAGACTTCCCTTGGAGTCTTATGTAAAGGCTATAGGCCTACTCTAGTATAGGTAACTATTATGCTGATGTAAGCGCTTAGCTCATACCACCAGCTGATGTGAGCGCTTACATCACCGTGCCCTCTATATAAGGGGCACGCCTCCATTGTAAATGATCATCGCAGAAATCTTAGAAATCCAAGTATTGTGTGAATTTAGCAATAAGAATCCGAGAGTTTCTCCATATCTTCTCCTTATTTCTTGTTGCTACTTTCCTCCTTGAAACAGAGCTTCCGCGACCTCGAACACTTCGGCGAGCATCGCCGGCGTTAGGAAGGTCGATTTCAGAAATCCGACCTTCCTAACGCCGGCGATGCTCGCCGAAGCGTTCGAGGTCTGCGGAAGCTCTTTTCAAGAATGAAAGTAGCAACAAGAAATAAGGAGAAGATATGGAGAAACTCTCGGATTCTTATTGCTAAATTCACACAACACTTGGATTTCTAAGATTTCTGCGATGTTCATTTACAATGGAGGCGTGCCCCTTATATAGAGGGCACGGTGATGTAAGCGCTCACATCAGCTGGTGGTATGAGCTAAGCGCTTACATCAGCATAATAGTACCCTATGCTAGGGTAGGCCTATAGCCTTTACATAAGACTCCAAGGGAAGTCTTGTCCTAGGCATAGCCTTTATATCCTAAGGCGTAGCCTTTACAAAAGACTCCAAAAGAGATCTTATCCTAAGGCATAGCCTTTATATCCTAAGGCATAGCCTTTACAGAAGACTCCAAAAGACGTCGCTGTCATAGGCTGGTTGCTCGTCCTTTGGCTAGGCTCGTCCTCTTGCTAGGCTTTTACTTCTTATTGCGTAGCTATAGCTGCTACGTACTGTACAACAGGATCCTACTTTCCTGTATTAGCTACTATACTTCCCACCACGCTCCGCCTGCTATGGGTCAGTGGTAGCTATACTTCCCACCACGCTCCGTCTGCTACGGGACAGTGGTAGGGATGGCCTGCTTCTCCTTGACTCGCGCTCTCTTGTTGATGAACCATTTGTGGATGTTGTCTTCAGAGATGGGTCCATGTTGTCGTAGCATCCAAGTCAGGTCCTGTGTTTGCTTCTTTCTAGGGGGCCTGTCGCTTTGACGGAAAAGGCTGTTGAGCATCCGCGGCTGCGTTCGTGTCGGTGCCCACCGTCGTCCGACTATGGGTTCTGTGTTGCATGCCTTTGGCCATCTGAATTGTATGGAGCCTATCAGATGCTCCCTTGTTTTATGGATAAGCAGCTTTATCTCAGATCGCTGTTCTTTGTCATAGTTTGCACATGCTATGTCCTTGAGAAGTCTGTTGTTGTGGTCGTAGAGCTCTTGTATGATGAATCCCGAGTACTCTGTACGCCTTGGTATTTGCTCACCCTGTGGGATGTAGTGAACCACACAGTTATGCATGACACTTTCTGCAGGGACTACCTAAGTATGGAAACTATAGAAAAGTTTCCTTGTATCCCTGGATTCTCTTGGACTCCCATCTTCTGTGAGTGCTTCTTTTGGGCGGTACAGCCATTGTCCTTTGAGGGACACGTGTCCGCCTTTGTCTTGGAAAATCCCCTTGATTACATAGGGATTGGCATATATCGATTCGGGCGCCAGTAGTACCTCATCATGAAGATGGTAGGTTTCTCCATCTAGCCTGAATGCGAGGTAGTGTAGTTTCTCCTCTGGGCCCCTTCCGGAGGTTAGGATCGCCTCTCCTACGGGCTTTGCTGGGTACTCCTCCTGTGCCAGGGGAAAAGTACTTGTTGTTGGGGTAATGGAGCTTTTCCCGTTGGTATGCCTAGTGCACCCTTCCTTTTGCGGTTGGCATCCTTCTTCGAGGTCCTGTAGAACATTTATGACTTCATTTTGTATGAGTGGGCGGAGGGAGTTGTGGAGGTTCTGAGGATCCTCCCCTTCTGAGATGTTGCATATTGTATTACTCTGGTCCTCTCCTTCCTGCACAGATATTAAGTCATAATTATCTGGAACATTTAGTTGCTCGAAGATAGCAACCCTGTTTTCGTTCGTTCTGTCATTAGATGCCTCCTCATCTCCTGGGAGGTAGCAGGATCTTCTTGGCGTTACTGGTTGAAATTTTTGGAGGAAGGACTCCCTGCTGAGCCTTGATTGCTCAATATACTCTTCTTCCTCCAGCTTTAACTCTTCTACGGCGGCGGCCACCGATGCTGTAGGAGTAGTACTGATAACATCAGTGAATCCCTGCGCAGCAACATGGTTCCTCGTGATGGTTTCCTTTCTTGCAAAAGTCTCCTCAAATAGCCCGAGCTGTTCGGGTTTTATCAAGAGGGCTTCTTTGTTCTGCTGTGCGGACGGTAGGGTCCACATTTTATTGGGGAAGCCTCTTCGGGAACTTCCTTTGTTCCGCTGCCCAGACTCTGTTATTGTTCTAGATATTGCTGGAGTCGTGTTGGCCGCTGGCGGGTAACCTGGTGGTCTTGGTTCCATTGAAGCATCTGTGGGGGTCATGTATGGCCCGCTCGGAGATGTTGCCGAGGTTAATGTACTTGTGTACAACCTCTCAGATAGCCTTTCGGCTAGTTTTTGCAGGACAGGGTACTCCTTCTCCGGTACTTCCTCTTCGATGCCTGCTGCAATAGTAGCACTATGAGGGGGACAAGTGTTACCTTCTTCCTCATGCCTTTCAGAAGGTATGCTGGTTGGTTCTTCCTCATCAGGCTCTTTCTTGTTATCTTCGTCTCCCCATCCAGTTGGTTCGGGCTTTGGTTGAGCCTCTCCTTCAGCTGTTGTCTTGCAGACACTTTCCTGTGGTAGGATACTGGTGTATTCTAGTTCCTCGCTTGCTTCTTCTTCCTTTTCTTTAAGCTTCTCAGAGTCTTTTTGCAGGCTTGCGCCTAGCTCTAATGCCTTGACTCTTCCTTTGTAGTAGCCCACCTCTTTCTCCAGCCGTTCAATTTCCCCTACACACCTTTCTTGCATCAGCCTCTGGAACGGTTCTGGTGGAGCTGGTGTAACTGGGACCGCTGTCTTAAAGTAATAGGGTCCACATAGGTTACAGGCAGTAACCTTGCATTTGGGGCAATGAATCCTTGCCCGCTGCATTGTTTGGATCTTGCAGCACACGCACTTTTCTTCTCGTGGCTGCACGGAGTCGTTATGCTGCCAACAATGAGAACATTTTCCTTGGAAGTAAGGCAGCGTTACCTGAGGGCGATACCCTCCTTCTAGTTCTCCCAGAACACAAACTGCTTTCTCCTGCTCAGGTGGGTCGAGGGAGCTGTGCAGATTTTGGGTTGATAAAGAGGAGTGACGGTTCTGTTTGCATTCTGCTTCTTGCAGTTCTTGTAGATACTGCGCATTAAAAGTGATCTCCACATAGTTGGTGCTGTAAGAAGGCTTGTAAGAAGAAGAGGTTAGAGGGTAATTGTCTCCTCTGGTGAAGTACTCCTCCTCTGGAGCCTCGTTCTCATAATGTTGTTGGTAGCTTTGCTGGTCCTGATAACACCAATTGTAGTAGTTGCCCCGTGGGGTAGGCAGATAGTAAGCCATCAGCCTTCAGGCTTTTGCACTTCCTCAGCAAGTATCTGATAAGGATCCCGAAAGACCCTTAGTTTGCCTCGTGCCTCCTGAGGCCTTCGTGTGCGCCTCTCGTGCTGTTGGAGAAGCTTGTCCAGCCGTTCAAGGCTGTCGCCTGGTTCTCTTTGCTGGGGTTGTTGCCTGAACGCCTCACGTACGAGTCCCCGGGCCTCTTGTTTTGAAAGGGGCCTGCTGTCTAGGACTGCAGTTGTTAAAGTCTTCAGAGAAATCTCGAGCCTCGAGATCTCTTGTGTGCAAGCTTGATGTAGTTCAAAGAGTTGTTTTAAATTCTTTAAGTTAACTCTTGATGCAATACAGGTTTTGTCGTAAATAACAGACAAATTGTGAGCTAGTTGCTTGGTGGAAACTTTTGTTACTAAAGCAAGGTCAAGATACTCAAGGCTAGAGGTTCGGGAACGTTCATACCCCTCCTGAATGGATTTTTCCCATGCTTCAGACATATGGGCTAAAAGTTCACATTTACCATAATTTCCCAAGGATAAATTCCCGTATTAGGTTAAACATGGCAATTCCTTACTGGATTAAAACAATGCTTCAGGATCATACAGGTGTGCCCTTGGGCATACTCACGGCCACTCGCCTTCACTGCCAAGTTAGGACCTGTCCTTTTTCCTTACACAAAGCTCTTCACCCAGTCAGTAAAAACCATGCTTAATTCTAATCCGCAAATTACCACAAAGGAAAAGATAGCACTTATGAATTCTTAACACAACATCTTAACATAGTAGTGAAAATCAGGATTTGGGTAAGTACGACCCTTACCTCGCACTCTTGGCACCTTGACCTCTTGGGGTTCTACTCCGCCATATCTTTAACTAGCTCTGATACCATGAAATCGACCTTCCTAACGCCGGCGATGCTCGCCGAAGCGTTCGAGGTCTGCGGAAGCTCTTTTCAAGAATGAAAGTAGCAACAAGAAATAAGGAGAAGATATGGAGAAACTCTCGGATTCTTATTGCTAAATTCACACAACACTTGGATTTCTAAGATTTCTGCGATTATTTTTCGATGATGATTTACATTGGAGGCGTGCCCCTTATATAGAGGGCACGGTGATGTAAGCGCTCACATCAGCTGGTGGTATGAGCTAAGCGCTTACATCAGCATAATAGTAACCTATGCTAGGGTAGGCCTATAGCCTTTACATAAGACTCCAAGGGAAGTCTTGTCCTAGGCATAGCCTTTATATCCTAAGGCGTAGCCTTTACAAAAGACTCAAAAAGAGATCTTATCCTAAGGCGTAGCCTTTATATCCTAAGGCATAGCCTTTACAGAAGACTCCAAAAGACGTCGCTGTCATAGGCTGGTAGCTCGTCCTTTGGCTAGGCTCGTCCTCTTGCTAGGCTTTGACTTCTTATTTCGTAGCTATAGCTACTACGTACTGTACAACAAGAACCTACTTTCCTGTATTAGCTTCTATACTTCCCACCACGCTCCGCCTGCTACGGGTCAGTGGTAGCTATACTTCCTGGAAGTATAGAAGCTAATACAGGAAAGTAGAATCCTGTTGTACAGTACAGTAGTAGCGAGAGCTACGAAATAAAGAAGTCAAAGCCTAGCAAGAGGACGAGCCTAGCCAAAGGACGAGCTACCAGCCTATGACAGCGACGTCTTTTGGAGTCTTCTGTAAAGGCTATGCCTTAGGATATAAAGGCTACGCCTTAGGATAAGATCTCTTTTGGAGTCGTCTGTAAAGGCTACGCCTTAGGATATAAAGGCTACGCCTAGGACAAGACTTCCCTTGGAGTCTTATGTAAAGGCTATAGGCCTACTCTAGTATAGGTAACTATTATGCTGATTTAAGCGCTTAGCTCATACCACCAGCTGATGTGAGCGCTTACATCACCGTGCCCTCTATATAAGGGGCACGCCTCCATTGTAAATGAGCATCGCAGAAATCTTAGAAATCCAAGTATTGTGTGAACTTAGCAATAAGAATCCGAGAGTTTCTCCATATCTTCTCCTTATTTCTTGTTGCTACTTTCCTCCTTGAAAAAGAGCTTCCGCGACCTCGAACACTTCGGCGAGCATCGCCGGCGTTAGGAAGGTCGATTTCATGGTATCAGAGCTAGCTAAAGATATGGCGGAGTAGAACCCCCAAGAGGTCAAGGTGCCAAGAGTGCGAGGTAAGGGTCGTACTTACCCAAATCCTGATCTTCACTACTGTGTTAAGATGTTGTGTTAAGATTTCATAAGTGCTATCTTTTCCTTTGTGGTAATTTGCGGATTAGAATTAAGCATGGTTTTTACTGACTGGGTGAAGAGCTGTGTGTAAGGAAAAAGGACAGGTCCTAACTTGGCAGTGAAGGCGAGTGGCCGTGAGTAAGCCCAAGGGCACACCTGTATGATCCTGAAGCATTGTTTTAATCTAGTAAGGAATTGCCATGTTTAACCTAATACTGGAATTTATCCTTGGGAAATTATGGTAACTGTGAACTTTTAGCCCATATGTCTGAAGCATGGGAAAAATCCATTCAGGAGGGGTATGAACGTTCCCGAACCTCTAGCCTTGAGTATCTTGACCTTGCTTTAGTAACAAAAGTTTCCACCAATCAACTAGCTTAGAACTTGTCTGTTATTTACTACAAAACCTGTATTGCATCAGAAGAACTTAAGAAAACTTTTCGAACTACATCAAGCTTGCACACAGGAGATCTCGAGGCTCGAGATTTCTCTGAGGACTTTAACAACTGCAGTCCTAGACAGCAGGGCCCCCCCCCTTTTTCAAAACAGGAGGCCCGAGAACTAGTATTTGAAGGCTAATGGCTGACTACCTGCCTACCCCACGGGAAGACTACTATAATTGGTGTTATCAGGACCAGCAAAGCTACCAACAATCCTATGAGTACGAGGATCCAGAGGAGGAGTACTTCACCAGAGGAGACAATTACCCTCTAACCTCTTCTTATTACAGGCCTTTTCACAACACCAACTATGTGGAGATCCCTTTTAATGTGCAGTATCTACAAGAACTGCAAGAAGCAGAACGCAAAAAGAACCGTCACTCCTCTTTATCAACCCAAAGTCTGCACAGCTCCCTCGACCCACCTGAGCAGGAGAGAGCAGTTTGTGTTCTTGGAGAACGAGAAGGAGGGTATCGCCCTCAGGTAACGCTGCCTTACTTCCAAGGAAAATGTTCTCATTCTTGGCAGCATAATGACTTCGTGCAGCCACGAGAAGAAAAGTGCGTGTGTTGCAAGATCCAAACAATGCAGCGGGCAAGGATTCATTGCCCCAAATGCAAGGTTACTGCCTGTAACCTATGTGGACCCTATTACTTTAAGACAGCGGTCCCAGTTACACCAGCTCCACCAGAACCGTTCCAGAGGCTGATGCAAGAAAGGTGTGAAGGGGAAATTGAACGGCTGGAGAAGGAGGTGGGCTACTACAAAGAAAGAGTCAAGGAATTGGAACTAGGCGCAAGCCTGCAAAAAGACTCTGAGAAGCTGAAAGAAAAGGAAGCAGAAGCAAGCAAGGAACTGGAGTGCACCAGTATCCTACTACAGGAAAGTGTCTACAAGACAACAGCTGAAGGAGAGGCTCAACCGAAGCCTGGACCAAAAATAGTAAAGAATATGCTCTACAACATGAATGTTGAACTTGAAATACCTAACATTCCCAGGTTCCAAGTCAGAGCCATACTAGACACAGGAGCAACAACCTGCTGTATTGATGAAGCTTCAGTACCACCCGAAGCACTGGAGAAAAATAGCTTCGTGGTACAATTCAGCGGGATAAACTCAAAGCAATCGGCGGACAAAAAGCTAAAAGGTGGAAGGATGCATATTGGGGATAACAGCTTCAAGATCCCCTACACTTACAGCTTCAAAATGGAGCTAGGTGATGGCATCCAGATGATAATTGGATGCAACTTTATAAAAGCCATGCAAGGAGGAGTTCGGATAGAAGGTAACATCGTAACCTTCTATAAAAATTTAACTGTTATCAGTACTACTCCCACAGCATCGGTGGCCGCCGCCGTAGAAGAATTGGAGCTGGAGGAAGAAGAGTATATTGATATCCAGCAATCAGTATACTACAATACAGGGCTCAGCAGGGAGTCCTTCCTCCAAAAATTTCAACCAGTAATAACAAGGCTGAAAGAAGCAGGGTTTATTGGCGAAAACCCGTTAAAGCACTGGGCAAAGAACAAAGTGGTGTGCCATCTGGATATCAAAAATCCAGACTTTGTTATAGAAGATCGTCCTATGAAGCATGTCACCCCACAACTGCAGGACACCTTCAAAAGGCACGTAGAAGCCCTACTGACCATGGGAGTCATCCGGCCAAGTAGGAGTCGGCACAGGACAACGGCCTTCATCGTAAGGTCAGGAACAATCGTCGACCCGACTACAGGCAAAGAGGAAAAAGGAAAAGAGAGAATGGTCTTCAACTACAAGCGTCTGAATGACCTTACAAACAAAGACCAATACAGCCTCCCAGGGATCAATACTATCCTAAGGAGGGTAAGCCACAGCAAGGTCTACTCTAAGTTTGACCTGAAAAGTGGTTTCCATCAGGTGGCCATGCACCCAGATTCTATTGAATGGACCGCATTCTGGGTCCCCTCTGGCCTATACGAATGGTTGGTCATGCCGTTCGGCCTGAAGAATGCCCCAGCCGTATTCCAACGAAAAATGGACCATTGCTTCAAAGGTACAGAAAACTTTATTGCCGTCTACATTGACGATATTCTTGTTTTCTCACAGACAGAAGCAGAGCATGCCAAGCACCTGAACATCATGCTCGATATTTGTGAAGAGCATGGGCTCGTCCTGAGCCCTACAAAAATGAAGGTAGCGGTAACAGAAGTGGAGTTCCTAGGTGCCATCATCGGGAACCAAAGGATCCGGCTGCAGCCTCACGTGATCAAGAAAATCACGGAGGTACAAAATAAATCACTCATGACCAAGAAGGGGCTTCGTTCCTGGTTAGGCGTCCTCAATTATGCCAGGAATTACATTCCCAACTTGGGAAGGCTCCTCAGCCCACTGTATGCAAAAACCAGCCCAACTGGAGAAAAGAAAATGAACCAACAGGATTGGGCTCTAGTGGGCCAGATTAAAAAATTAGTCCAGCAACTACCGGACTTGGAAGTACCCCCTACAGAGAGCTACATCCTTCTAGAAACAGATGGCTGCATGGAAGGATGGGGGGGCATCTGCAAATGGAAGCCGCAGAAATATGATCCGAAATCCGCAGAACATGTGTGTGCTTACGCAAGCGGGAAATTTAACCCCATCAAATCCACCATCGATGCGGAGATCTATGCGGTGATGAACTCACTGGAAGCACTAAAGATCTACTACTTGGATAGAAAGGAACTAACGATTCGGACCGACTGCCAAGCTATAATTAGCTTCTTCAACAAGTCTCCGAATCACAAGCCTTCCAGGATACGCTGGATCGCCTTTACAGACTATATTACTGGGATAGGGATCCCGGTACACTTCGAACACATCGAGGGCAAGGATAATCAGCTCGCTGACTCCTTGTCACGATTACTTTCTTCTCTAGTCTGTGCAGGATGGCCAGCAGAAGAAGACCTCGAAACTCTGGAGCTCGTGGCCACAGCAATTCAAGAAGTCCAAGCAGCCCCAGCACACAAGGAGTGGCAGGACCTAGCCGAGATGCTACTACAACTGCAGGGTTCCCTGCAAATGAGCAGGATATCCGTACAGCAGCAGCAACAGCAATCACGGCACTTCGGCAACTGTGTAATCTCCACACCAGCAAACTATGGGAGTGCGAACGACTCAGCTACCAGGATCACTTTTGGGCCACCTGGTACCCTACAATGGCCCAGATAGACCAGCAGCTCCAGAATACCCTCCGACTAGTCCAAGACGCCGTTTCCAGGACCAGCCTCTTTTCCCTCTCTCAGACGCACACGGAGCGTGGTGGGAAACGTAACTGGCCAAAGAAGACGGCAGCCCACTGTACAAAGCCACTGTCCCGTAAGCAGACGGAGCGTGGTGGGAAGTATAGAAGCTAATACAGGAAAGTAGAATCCTGTTGTACAGTACAGTAGTAGCGAGAGCTACGAAATAAGAAGTCAAAGCCTAGCAAGAGGACGAGCCTAGCCAAAGGACGAGCTACCAGCCTATGACAGCGACGTCTTTGGAGTCTTCTGTAAAGGCTATGCCTTAGGATATAAAGGCTACGCCTTAGGATAAGATCTCTTTTGGAGTCTTTTGTAAAGGCTACGCCTTAGGATATAAAGGCTATGCCTAGGACAAGACTTCCCTTGGAGTCTTATGTAAAGGCTATAGGCCTACCCTAGCATAGGTTACTATTATGCTGATGTAAGCGCTTAGCTCATACCACCAGCTGATGTGAGCGCTTACATCACCGTGCCCTCTATATAAGGGGCACGCCTCCATTGTAAATGATCATCGAAAAATAATCGCAGAAAATCGTAGAGAAGTTGCAATAAGAATCCGAGAGTTTCTCCATATCTTCTCCTTATTTCTTGTTGCTACTTTCCTTCTTGAAAAAGAGCTTCCGCGACCTCGGAACTTCGGCGAGCATCGCCGGCGTTAGGAAGGTCGATTTCAAGGAGGAAAGTAGCAACAAGAAATAAGGAGAAGATATGGAGAAACTCTCGGATTCTTATTGCTAAATTCACACGATACTTGGATTTCTAAGATTTCTGCGATTATTTTTCGATGATCATTTACAATGGAGGCGTGCCCCTTATATAGAGGGCACGGTGATGTAAGCGCTCACATCAGCTGGTGGTAGGAGCTAAGCGCTTACATCAGCATAATAGTAACCTATGCTAGGGTAGGCCTATAGCCTTTACATAAGACTCCAAGGGAAGTCTTGTCCTAGGCATAGCCTTTATATCCTAAGGCGTAGCCTTTACAAAAGACTCCAAAAGAGATCTTATCCTAAGGCGTAGCCTTTATATCCTAAGCCATAGCCTTTACAGAAGACTCCAAAAGACGTCGCTGTCATAGGCTGGTAGCTCGTCCTTTGGCTAGGCTCGTCCTCTTGCTAGGCTTTGACTTCTTATTTCGTAGCTCTAGCTGCTACTGTACTGTACAACAGGAGTCTACTTTCCTGTATTAGCTACTATACTTCCCACCACGCTCCGCCTGCTACGGGGCAATGGTAGGTATTGTCGGCGTCGGCTTGTCGCGCGCTCTCTTGTTCATGAACCATTTGCGGATATTGGCTTCAGAGATTGGTCCATGTAGTCTGAGCGCCCAAGTCAGGTCCTGTGTTTGTCGCTTTCTAGGGGGCCTGTCACTTTGACGGAAAAGGCTGTTGAGTATCCGCAGTTGCGTTGGTGTCGGTGCCCACCGTCGTCCGGCTGTGGGTTCTGTGTTGCATGCCTTTGGCCATCTGTTTTGCATGGAGCCTGTCAGGTGCTCCCTTGTTTTCTTGATAAGTAGCTTGATTTCAGATTGCTGCTCCTTGTCATAGTCTGCACATGCTATGTCCTTGAGAATTCCGTTGGTGTGGTCGTAGAGTTCTTGTATGATGAATCCCGGGTACTCTGTACGCCTTGGTACTTGCTCACCCTGAGGGATGTAGTGAACCACACAGTTGTGCATGACGCTCTCTGCAGGGACTACCTCAGTATGGAAACTATAGAAAAGTTTCCTTGTATCACTGGATTCTCTTGGACTCCCTTCTTCTGTGAGTGCTTCCTTTGGGCGGTACAGCCATTGTCCTATGAGGGACACCTGTCCTCCTTTGTCTTGGAAAATCCCCTTGATAATAATTACATAGGGATTTTCATATAACGATTCGGGCGCTAGTAGTACCTCGTCATGAAGATGGTAGGTTTTTCCATCTAGCCTGAATGCGAGGTAGTGTAGTTTCTCCTCTGGGCCCCTTCCGGAGGTTAGAACCGCCGCTCCTACGGGCTTTGCTGGGTACTCCTCTTGTGCCAGGGGAGAAGTACTTGTTGTTGGGGTAATGGAGCTTGGCCCGTTGTCATGCCTAGTGCACCTTTCCTTTTGCGGTTGGCATCCTTCTTCGAGTGCCTGCAGAACATATATGACTTCATTTTGTATGAGTGGGCGGAGGGAGTTGTGGAGGTTCTGAGGATCCTCCCCTTCTGAGATGCTGTATATGGCATCACTCTGGTCCTCTCCTTCCTGCACAGATATTAAGTCATAATTTTCTGGAACATCTAGTTGCTCGAAGATGGCAACCCGTTTTACGTTCTTTCTATCATTAGGGCATTCTCTGGCGAAATGCCCCATGTCTCCGCAGAGGTAGCACTTGCAGTGTCTGTTGCGCACAAGGTGCTTCCTTCTTTCAATGCGCACGTGGGTGTCGTGCGGCTTTCCTTTGTATGTCTTCGCCTTTCTGACCCCGTACTTCTTTTCTGTGGTGTAGTAGCCTGGGATCGGGATCTTGCTGCAGAAGGGAAGATCCTTGAGGGATCTTTTGAATGCGGCGTCTTTGCATTCCTCCTCCAAGTATTTGTAGGCGAATAGTATCCTGGGTATCACCCCGATGTCTACTCCAGGATATCTCTGATCGAAGGCCACCTTCATTCTTCGGCCAATGTCTCCCGGCATTTTTAACCAGAATTTCTCAGATAGCTCCGTGCTTATAAACAACCTTCCGGTTTTGGTAGCTAACCTGAGGTAGTCATTCATGTATAAAAGGATATCTTTCATGTTCGTACATGAAAGTCTTTCCAAGTCCCGGTACGCCGTGTCTTGAGCCAATGTTGAACCTTGGGCTGGATCCTCCAATGAGAAGACTCTTCTCATCTGGGAAAGGATGTTTTGAGTGCCATCCCTTCCTCCTCCGGCTGTAATAATGGCTTGGTATTCTGCGCCATATAGCATACGCCATCGCACCCATGCAAGCCTGGCTGTTTCCCCTAGGAGGTTTTCCATGTATTCAATCTTGTCTCGCGCATCAGTGAATCCTTGCGCGGCAACATGGTTCCTCGTGATGGTTTCCCATCTTGCAAATGTTTCCTCAAATAGCCCGAGCTGTTCGGGTATTATCAAGAGGGCTCCTTCATTCTGTTGCGCGGACGGTAGGGTCCACCTTTCATTGTTGAAGCCTCTTTGGAAACTTCCTTGGTTCCGCTGCCCAGACTCCGTTGTTATTCTGGATATTGCTGGAGTCGTGTTGGCCGCTGGTGGGTAACCTGGGGGTCTTGGTTCCATTGAAGCATCTGTGGGGGGCATGTACGGCCCGCTCGGAGATGTTGCCGAGGTTAGTGTACTTGTGTACAACCTCTCAGATAGCCTTTGGGCTAGTTTCCGCAGGGCAAGGTACTCCATCTCCGGTACTTCCTCTTCAATGCCTGCTGCAATAACATTAGCATTATGAGGGGGACAAGTGTTACCTTCTACCTTATGTCTCTCAGAAGGTATGTTGGCTGGTTCCTCCTCATCAGGTTCTTTCTCATCATCTTCGTCTCCCCATCCAGTTGGTTCGGGGGGGCCATAGTAGAATGAATCCGGGGGAGTGTATTTGACATAGTAGTCGTACTTCCCACTAGGCTCCCCTAGTGTGTCCCAGACTTCATCTGGTTGTTGGGAAAGCACGTCCCTTCTGCCTTCAGGCGGATCTTCGTCCTCGTCGGGATATATATCCCACTTTGGGGCTCTGATTGGATATTCCATCTCTCCTTCTCCTTCAGGGAACCCCTCTTTACAGAGCTGATGAAAGTAACTTTCGTCGTCACTTTCCTCTTCATCTTCCTCCAGTAGGACGGCAATTATATGAGGAGTTCTGAGCTCCTCTTCGTCATTGAATGCCTCCTCATCTCTTGGGAGGTAGCAGGATCTTCTTGGCATTTCTGCCGTCTTGTAGCTTCCGAACCGCAGAGAGATGCTCCCATCAAGGAGGCTCCTGCTCATGACCTCCTCAGGTTGAGTCGGTGCGGAGAGCTTCGTTGGCCGGACAGTCCAGCTGCGCCCTTGCAGCGCCTCTACTGAGTACCTACGTCCTGGGAGGGCGTGTACTCCGTGGCTTGCTAGGTAGTCGACGACTCCTTGAATTTCGTAGGCAAAGCCTACGTTTGTGGTATTCGAGAGCCTTCCTACCATGCCTCTAGTGATTAATAAATTGGACTCACCACTTTGCCAGTTCTCGTATCCCTTAGTTAGGATAGAGACTTGTACGTGCTTGTAGAAGTCCTTGACAGTCATCATGACGTTTGGTACAACGTATACCAGTTGACTGCCTTTTGCTAGGTCCACCTCCATCGTGGCCAGTAGTGCTTTGTTTCCTTCCCACCGGTTGTCGCGGAAGACGACCAGAGCCATGGTACCAACCTCCTGTCGGTGTAGGATCTGGAGTCGAAGTTCCAGCACACTGAGGTGTATGTACTGCATCCCGCTTTGCCGTAGTTGATGGTAGCTTTCCTCCTGTATGAATGGGAGGTCTACCTGGTCATTGTTGACACAGAGGATTGCCTCCTCCGATCTATGTGTGTACACCCGATGGTGCACATCGTCCTTCCGGGAGTGGTACAGAACCTCCGCTGGAACTATGGCAGCTCTCTCCTGCATTGATCGTTTTAATTGTACCTGAGGATCGATCTGCTGCTCTAGTGTGTCTTGCGGGGTGTTTCTCCCCATCAGGAGTCTACCCATTCTCCTGGTTGTTTGTTGAGCCGTATGAAGGTGCATGTGGCTCCTCCGGTATCCCCGAATCTGATCTTCGCACATCGGAGATGGTGCTGGGATAGGTAGCCCTTTGTAAACCAACTGGGTGTTGGTTCCTGGGGCCATCGCCTCCAAGCTTTTGCACTTCCTCAGCTAGGATTTGGTAAGGATCCCGAAAGACCCTTAGTTTGCCTCGTGCCTCCTGAGGCCTTTGCGTGCGCCTCTCGTGCTGTTGGAGAAGCTTGTCCAGCCGTTCAAGGCTGTCGCCTGGTTCTCTTTGCTGGGGTTGTTGCCTGAACGCCTCAAGTACGAGTCCTCGGGCCTCTGGTTTTGAAAGGGGCCTGCTGTCTAGGACTGCAGTTGTTAAAGTCTTCAGAGAAATCTCGAGCCTCGAGATCTCTTGTGTGCAAGCTTGATGCAGTTCAAAGAGTTGTTTTAAATTCTTTAAGTTAACTCTTGATGCAATACAAGTTTTGTCGTAAATAACAGACAAGTTATGAGCTAGTTGATTGGTGGAAACCTTTGTTACTAAAGCAAGGTCAAGATACTCAAGGCTAGAGGTTCGGGAACGTTCATACCCCTCCTGAATGGATTTTTCCCATGCTTCAGACATATGGGCTAAAAGGTCACAGTTACCATAATTTCCCAAGGATAAATTCCCGTATTAGGTTAAACATGGCAATTCCTTACTGGATTAAAACAATGCTTCAGGATCATACAGGTGTGCCCTTGTGCTTACTCACGGCCACTCGCCTTCACTGCCAAGTTAGGACCTGTCCTTTTTCCTTACACACAGCTCTTCACCCAGTCAGTAAAAACCATGCTTAATTCTAAGCCGCAAATTACCACAAAGGAAAAAGATAGCACTTATGAAATCTTAACACAACATCTTAACACAGTAGTGAAAATCAGGATGTGGGTAAGTACGACCCTTACCTCGCACTCTTGGCACCTTGACCTCTTGGGGGTTCTACTCCGCCATATCTTTAGCTAGCTCTGATACCATGAAATCGACCTTCCTAACGCCGGCGATGCTCGCCGAAGTTCCGAGGTCGCGGAAGCTCTTTTTCAAGAGAAAGTAGCAACAAGAAATAAGGAGAAGATATGGAGAAACTCTCGGATTCTTATTGCAACGTCTCTACGATTTTCTGTGTTTTCTAAGATTTCTGCGTATTATTTTTCTAGGATTTCTGCGATGTTCATTTACAATGGAGGCGTGCCCCTTATATAGAGGGCACAGTGATGTAAGCGCTCACATCAGCTGGTGGTATGAGCTAAGCGCTTACATCAGCATAATAGTAACCTATGCTAGGGTAGGCCTATAGCCTTTACATAAGACTTCAAGGGAAGTCTTGTCCTAGGCATAGCCTTTATATCCTAAGGCGAAGCCTTTACAAAAGACTCCAAAAGAGATCTTATCCTAAGGCATAGCCTTTATATCCTAAGGCATAGCCTTTACAGAAGACAGGAAGTATAGCTACCACTGACCCGTAGCAGGCGGAGCATGGTGGGAAGTATAGAAGCTAATACAGGAAAGTAGGTTCCTGTTGTACAGTACGTAGTAGCTATAGCTACGAAATAAGAAGTCAACGCCTAGCAAGAGGACGAGCCTAGCCAAAGGACGAGCTACCAGCCTATGACAGCGACGTCTTTTGGAGTCTTCTGTAAAGGCTATGTCCTTAGATAT
>RXID01015156.1:0-21918 GCA_005019695.1 Trichopus zeylanicus subsp. travancoricus
AGTAGTAGTAGTAGTAGTAGTAGTAGTAGTAGTAGTATTTTTAGTAGTTGTAGAAATAGTAGTAGCAGCCGTAGTAGTGATAGTAGTATTATTAGTGTTATTAGTAGTAGGAGGAGGAGTAGTAGTAATAATAGTAGTACTAGTAGTACTAGTAATAGTAGTAGTAGTACTTATAGTGGTTGTAATGTAGTAGCAGTTGTAGAAGCAACAACAGCTATAGCAGAAGAAGTAGTAGCCATAGTAGTAGTAGTTGTAGTAGTAGTAATAGCCACGGTAGTAGTAGTAGTACTAGTAAGAGAAGTAGTAGTAGGAGCCGTAGTTGTAGTAGTGGAAGCGTTAGTAGTAGAAGTAGTAGTAGTAGTAGTCGCAGTAGTAGGAGCAGCAGTAATAGTTGTCGTAGTAGTAGTCGAAATACTAGTAGTTGTACGAGTGGTTGTTGTAGTAGTCGTAATAGTAGTAGTAGCCCTTGCCATAGTAGTAGTAGTAGCCGTAGTTACAGCCATAGTAATAGCAACAATATTTGTAGTAGTAGTAATAGTAGGAGTAGTAGAAGTAGTCGCCGAGAAGTAGCAGCAACAGTAGTAGTAGTAGTAGTAGTAGGAGAAGTAGATGAAGTAGCAGTAGCTATAATACTAGTGGCAGTATTTGTGATAACAGTAGTGGTAGTAGTATCAGAAGTTGTAGTAGTAGCGAAAACAGTAGTAGTTGCAGTAGTAGCGGCAGCGGTAGTAGTTGTAATAGTAATAGTAGTTGTTGTTGTAGCAGTAGTGTTTGTTGTAGGAGTAGCGGTAGCAGCAATACTAGTAGTAGCAACAGAAGTAGTAGGTGTAGTAATAGTAGTAGTTGTATTAGTAGTTGTAGCGGTAGCAGTAATAGTATTCTAGTAGTAGTTATAGTTGTAGTAGTTATAGTAGTCATAGTAGCAGTTGTACTAGCAGTAGTAACAGTCGTAGTAGCCACAGTAGTTGTAGTAGCAGTAGTCGTGGTAGTAGTATGAGTAGTAGTTATTATTGTAGTTGCAGTCGTTGCAGTAGTAGTAGTAATATTCGTTTTTGTAATAGTAGTACTAGTAGTAGTACTTGTATTAGTAGAAGAAGTGTTAGCAATAGTAGTAGTAGTAGTAGAAGGAGTTGGAGTAGGACTAGTAGTAGGAGCTTTTTTAGGAGTTGGAGTAGGAGTAGTAGTTGTTGTTGTTGTAGTAGATGTAGGTGTTGGAGTTGGAGTAGTAATAGCTATAGTAGTAGTGCTAGTAGGAGTAGTAGTAGTAGAAACAGTAGTAGTAACAGTAATGGGAGTAGGATTGGGAATAGTTATTATCATAGTAGTAGTAGAAGTAGTAGTGGTAGTAGTAGTTGTTCTTGTTGTAGTAGTAGTGGTAGTAGTATTCGTAGTAGTAGTGGTAGCCGTGGTAATAGTAATAGTAGTAGTTGTAGTTGTCGTCGCGACAACAATAGTTGTAGTAGTAGCACTAGGCATAGTAGTAGCAGTTGTTGTAGTAGTAGTAGTAGTAGTAGTAGTTGTTGTTGTAGCAGTAGTAGTAGTAGCATTACTCGTAGTAGTAGTAATAGTAAAAACAGGAGTAGCTGTAACAATAGTCACGATTGTAGCAGTAGCAGCAGTAGTATTATTAGTAGCTTTATTGGAAGGGAAGTAGTAGCTGTAGTAGTTGTTGTAGTAATAGTAGGAGTAGTAGTAGGAGTAGGAGTTGGAATAGGATTTGTAGTAGAAATAGTTATACTTGTAGTAGTAATAGTGGTAGAAGTAGCAGTACTAGAAGTATTAGCCTTAGTAGTAGTAGCAGGAATAGTACTTAGAGTAGTTGTAGTAGTCGTAGTACTTGTAGTAGTAGTAGTTGTTGTGGTAGTAATCGTTACATTAGTTGTAGTAGCAGTAGTAATATTAGTAGCAGCACTAGTAGATGTAGCAGTAGTAGGAGTAGTAGTAGTAGTCGCTTTAGTTGGGGTAGTAGCAATAATAGTAGTGGTAGCCATAGCAGGTGTAATAGTAATAGTTGTATTAGTAGTACTATTGGTAGTGGTGCTGTAGCAGTAGTACTAGTAGTAGTAGTAGTAGTAGTAGTATTTGTGATAGTAGTAGTAGTAATAGGAATAATGGTTGCAGTAGTAGTAGTCGTCGTAACAGCATCACTAGCTGTAGTCACAGTTGTAGTAAGTGTAGCAGCAGAAGTAGTATTAGTAGTAGTAGTAGAATGAGTAGCAGTAGCAGTTGGTGTAGTAGTGCTAGAAGTAGTAGTAGTAGTAGTAGTAGTAGTAGTAGTAGTACTAGTAGTAGTAGTAGTAGTAGTAGTGGTATTAATACTAGTATTTGTAGTAGTTATAGTAATAGTAGTAGCAGGCGCAGTATTAATAGTAGTAATAGTAGAAATTTTAGTAGTAGTAGTAGGAGTAGTAAAAATAATAGTAGTAGTAGTAGTAGTAATAGTAGTAGTAGTAGTCATAGTGGTTGTAATAGTAGTAGCAGTTGTAGTTGCAACAACAGCAATAGTAGAAGAAGTAGTAGCCATAGTAGTAGTAGTAGTAGTAGTAGTTGTAGTAATAGTAGTAGTAGTAGTAGTAGTAGTTGTTGTTGTAGTAATAGTAGTGGTAGTAGTAGTAGTAGTAGTAATAGCCACAGTTGTGGTAGCAATATTAGTAATAGAAGTAGTAGTAGGAGCAGTAGTAGTAGTAGTGAGAGCGTTAGTAGCAGAAGTATTAGTAGTAGTAGTTGCAGTAGTAGTAGCAACAGTTCCAGTAGTCATAGTAGTAGTAGAAATATTAGTAGTTATACGAGTGGTAGTTGTAGTAGTCGTAATCTTAGTAGTAGTAGGAGAAGCAATGTTAGTAGCCCTAGCCATAGTAATAGCTCTAGTAATAACCATAGTCGGAGTAGTAGCCGTAGTTGTAGCCATAGTAATAGCAGCAGCAGTAATAGCAACTGTATTTGTAGTAGTAGTAATAGCAGGAGTAGTAGCAGTAGTCGCCGAGTAGTAGCAATAACAACAACAGCAGTAGTAGTAGAAGTAGTAGAAGTAGGAGTAGCTATAATAGTAGTGGTATAGTTTGTAATAGCAGCAGTAGTAGTAGTATCAGAAGTTGCAGCAGTAGCGAAAATATTAGTAGTAGTAGCAGCAGCAGTAGTAGTAGTAATAGTAATAGTAGTTGTTGTTGTAGTAGCAGAAAGAGTAGCAATAGTAGTTGTTGTAGGAGCAACAGTAGCAGCTGTACTAGTACTAGTAGTAAAAGTAGTGGTTGTAGTAATAGTAGTAGTTGTAGTAGTAGCGAAAGCAGTAACAGTAATAGTATTGTAGTGGTAGTAGTTATAGTTGTAGTAGCTACAGTAGTCATAGTAGTAGTTGTAGTAGTAGTAGTAACAGTTGTAGTAGGCATAGTAGTAGTAGTGGTAGTAGTAGTCGTAGTAGTTGTTGTTGCTGTAGTAGTTGTTGTTGTAGTAGCAGTAATATTAGTTTTAGTAATACTAGTACTAGTAGTAGTACTAGTATTAGTAGAAGCAGCAGCAGCAGCAGTAATAGTAGGAGTTGGGGTAGGAGTAGTAGTAGGAGTTTTCGTAGGAGTTGGAGTAGGAGTAGTAGTAGTTATTGTTGTAGTAGATGTAGGTGTTGGAGTAGGAGTAGTAGTAGCTATAGTAGTAGTACTAGCAGGAGTAGTAGTAGTAGAAATAGTTGTAGTAATAGTAATGGGAGTCGGATTGGGAATATTTATTATCGTAGTAGTAGTTGTTGTTGTTGTTGTAGTAGTAGTAGTGGTAGTAGTAGTAGTAGGAGGTGTAATAGTTATACTAGTAGTAGTAGCAATAGTAATAGCAAGAGTAGTAGTCGCAATAGTAGCGATTGTAGGAGTAGCAGTAGTAGTATTAGTAGTAGCTTTATTGGAAGGGAAGTAGTAGTTGTAGTAGTTGTAGTAGTAGTAGTAGTAGTAAGAGTTGTAGTAGGAATAGGAGTTGGAATAGGATTTGTAGTATAAATAGTTGTAGTATAGTTGTCGTAGTACTAGTACTAGTAGTAGTAATAGGAGAGAAGTAGTAGTACTAGAAGTAGTAGCCATTGTAGGAGTAGTAGCGGGAATAGTAGTAGGAGTAGTTGTAGTAGTTGTAGTAGTTGTAGTAGTCGTAGTAATAGTTGTTGTTGTGGTAGTAATCATTACGTTAGTTGTAGTAGTACTAGTAATATTAGTAGCAGCAGTAGATGTAGCAGTAGGAGTAGTAGTAATAGTCGCATTAGTTGTAGTAGTAGTAATAGTAGTATTGCTAGCCTTAACTAGTGTAGTAGTATAGTTGTATTAGTAGTACTTGTGGAGTGGTGCTGTAGTAGAAGTAGTAGTAGTAGTAGTATTAGTAGTAGTTGTAGTAGTAGTAGGAATAGTGGCTGCAGTAGGAGTAGTCGGAGTAATAGCATCACTAGTTATAGTCGTTGTTCTAGTAGGTTTAATAGTAGAAGTAGTATTAGTAGTAGTAGAATGAGTAGCAATAGCAGTAGGTGTAGTAGTTGTAGTAGTAGTAGTTGGAGTAGTAGTAGTAGTAGTAGTAGTAGTACTAGTATTAACAGTAGTATTTGTTGTAGTTGTAGTAGTAGTAGTAGTAGCAGCAACAACAACAATAGTAGTAGTTATTGTCGTAGAAGTAGGGGCGGCATTCGCAGTTGCAGTAGTAGTAGTATTACCAGTAGCAGTAGTAGTAGAAATAATAGTATGAGTGGTACCAGTAATTTTAATTATAGTAGCAGTAGTAGTAATAGTAGTAATAGGAGTAGTAGTAGTTATTATAGTAGTAGTAGTAGTAGGAATAGTAGCAGTAGTAATAGGAGTAGTAGTGGCAGTGGTAGTCGCAGTAGAAGTAGTAGTAGTAGTAACAGTAGTAGTAGTTGTTGGAGTTGGAGTAGATGCAAAAGTAGGAGTAGTAGTAGTAGTGGTAGCAGTAGTAGTGGTAGAAGGAGTAGGAGTAGGAGCAAGAATAGTAGGAGTAGGAGAAATAGTAGGAGTAGGAGTAGTGGTAGAAGTAGTAGTAGTAAAAGCAGTAGTTGTAGCAACAGTGGCAACAGTTGTTGTAGTAGTAGTAGCAGTAGCTGTAGGAGTAGTATTTCTTTTATTTGGAGCTGGAGTAGTAGTAGTAGTTGTACTAGTGGCAGTAGTTGCTATTGTAGCAGTAGTAGTAGTGGTAGGAGTTTGAGTAGGAGTTAAAGTAGGAGTAGGAGTAGCAGCAGCAGCAGCAGCGACAGCTTTAGCAGTATTAGTAGTAGAAGTAGTACTTGTAATATTAGTCGTAGTAGTAGTTTTTGTTGTTGTTTTAGTAGTAGTCACAGCAGTAGTCATAGCATTTGTAGTAGTAGGATTAGTACTAGCAGCAGTACTAGGATTAGTAATCGAGATAGTAGTAGTAGCAGTAGTAGTAGTAGAAGTAGTAAGAATAGTAGTAGTAGTAGTAGTAGTAGTAGTAGTAGTAGTAGTAGTAGTAGTAGTAGTAGTATAGTAGTAGTAGTAGTAATAGCAGTAGTTGCAGTAGTTGTAGTAGTAGTAGTGGAAATAATATTAGCTTTAGTAGTTGTAGTAGTGGTTATTGTTGTTGTTGTAGTAGTAATAGTACTTGTAGTAGTAGTAGTACTAGTAGAAGTAATTATAAAAGTTGTTGTAGTAGTAGTACTAGAAGTAGTAGTAATAGTTGTAGTAGTTGTTGTTGTTGTAGCAGCAGCAGCAGCAGCAGTAGTAGTAGCAGTAGCAGAAGTTGCAATAGTAGTAGTAGTAGCTGTACTAGAAGTAGTTACAGCAGCAGTAGGAACTGTAGTAGCAGTTGTAGTAGCAGTAGTAGTTGAAAAGCAGCTGCTGTAGCCACAGAAGTAGCTGCAGCAGTGGTTGATGTGGTAGTCATTGCAGTAGTAGTTGTTGTGTCATTAGCAGTCATGGTAGGAGTATTAGTAGCAGCAGAAGTAGAAGTTGAAGTAACGGTATGAGTGGCGGTCGTAATTATTGTAGTAGTGCTAGTAGCAGTAATAGTAGTAATCGGAGTAGTAATTGTTGTTGTTGTAGCTGTAGTAGACATAGTATTAGTAGAAGAAACCGGAGTAGTATTAGTAGTAGTACTAGTAGTAGTAGTGATAGGAGGAGGAGTAGTAGTACTAGCAGTAGTAGTAGTAGTGGTAGTGGTAGTGGTGGTGGTGGTGGTGGTGGTAGTAGTAGTAGTAGTAGTAGTAGTAGTAGTAGTAGAAGCAGTAGAAGGTGTAGGAGTAGTAGTAGCAGTAGTAGGAGTAGGAGTAGTAATTGTAATTGTAGTAGTAGTAGTAGGAGTAGGAGTAGTGAGAGAAGTAGTAGCAGTAGCAATAGCAACAGTTGCAGTAAGAGTAGCAGCAGCAGTCACGGTAGTGCTAGTATTAGTAGTAAAAGTAGTAGTCGTAGTAGTTTTATTAGTAGTAATAGTAGTAGTAGTAGTAGTAGTAGGACTACTAGTAGTAGCAGTTGTACTAGTAGAGTTGTAGTAGTTGTAGTAGTAATATCAGTAGGAGTAGTAGTTGTTGTAGTTGGAGTAGGAGTTGGAGTAGTAGTTATAGTAGCTGTAGTAGGAGTAGGAGTAGGTGTAGTAGTAGCAATAGTAGAAGTAGTAGCACTAGTAGTTGTAGTAGCAGAAGTAGTTGTAGTATTAGGTGTAGTAGTAGTTGTATTTGTAGGAGTGCGAGTAGTAGTTGTAATAGTTTTGCCAATAGTAGTGTAGTAGTTGTTGTTGTTGTTGTAGTAGAATTTATGTTAGTAGTAGTAGTTGTTGTAGTAATAGTGTTTGTAGTGGTAGGAGTACTAGTAGTAACAGTTGTACTAGTTGAGTAGTAGTAGTTGTTATTGTTGTAGTAGGAGTAGGAGCGGGAGTAGTTGTTGTAATACTAGCAGATGTAGTTGTAGTTATTGTTGTAGTAGTAGTAATACTAGTAGTGGTTGTTGTAGTTGTAGCAGTAGAAGCAGTAGTACTTGTAGTTTTAGTAGTAGTAGTAGTAGCTCTAGTAGTAGTAGTTGTAGTAGTTGCAGTAGTAGTAGTAGTAGAAGTAGTAGGAGGAATAGTGGTAATAGTAGTAGTAGTAATAGTTGTAGCGTCAGTAGTAGTAGTCATACTATTGTTAGTTATAATAGTAGTTGTCAGAGTTCGAGTAAGAGTAAGAGCAGAAGTAGTAGTTGTTGTAGTAGTAGGAGTTGGAGTATGACTATGTGTAGAAGTATTAGTGGTAGTAGTAGTTAGAGTAGTAGCATTAGCAAAAGTAGTAGTAGCTATAGTAGTACTAGTAGTAGGAGTAGGAGTAGTAGTAGGAGTAGTAGTAGTTGTTGTTATAGGAGTAGTAGTTGTTGTTGTTGTTGTAGCGGTTAGAGCAAGAGCAGAAGTATTAGTAGTAATAGTAGTACTAGTTATAGTAGTTGTAGGCGTAGTA
This sequence comes from Trichopus zeylanicus subsp. travancoricus, assembly GCA_005019695.1. Taxonomy (NCBI): domain Eukaryota; kingdom Viridiplantae; phylum Streptophyta; class Magnoliopsida; order Dioscoreales; family Dioscoreaceae; genus Trichopus; species Trichopus zeylanicus. Next base: position 7,415 of record RXID01015156.1, read on the forward strand.
TTAGTCATAGGAGTTGGAATAGTAGGAGTAAGAGTAGTAGTAGTTGGAGTAGTAGCTATTGTAGCAGTAGCAACAGCAGTAGCAGTAGTAGTAGTAGTAGCACTAGATGTTGCAGTAGTAGTAGTAGTAGCAGTAGTAGAAGTAGTTGTAGCAACAGTAGCAGTAGCAGTAGGAACAGTAGTAGCAGCTGCAGTAGCAACAGTAGTCGTAAAAGCAGCTGCAGTAGCCACAGAAGTAGCTGGAGTAGTGGTTGATGTGGTAGTTATTGCAGTAGTAGTAGTTGTGTCATTAGCAGTCATAGTAGGAGTATTAGTAGCAGCAGAAGTACAAGTTGAAGTAAGGGTATGAGTGGTGGTCGCAATTGTTGTAGTAGTGCTAGTAGCAGTAATAGTAGTAATAGGAGTAGTAATTATTGTTCTAGTAGCAGTAGTAGACATAGTACTAGTAGAAGAAATGGGAGTAGTATTAGTAGTAATACTAGTAGTAGTAGTAATAGGAGGAGGAGGAGGAGGAGGAGGAGGAGGAGTAGTAGTAGTAGTAGCAGCAGTAGAAGGAGTAGGAGTAGTAGTAGCAGTAGTAGGAGTAGGAGTAGTAATTGTAATTGCAATAGTAGTAGTAGGAGTAGGAGTAGTGGGAGAAGTAATAGCAATAGCAATAGTAGCAGCAGCAATCGCCATAGTAGTAGTTCTAGTAGTAAAATTAGTAGTAGTAGTAGTTTTATTAGTAGTAGTAGTAGTAGTAGTAGTAGTAGTAGTAGTAGTAGTAGTAGGACTACTAGTAGTAGCAGTTGTACTAGTAGAGTAGTAGTAGTTGTAGTACTAGTATGAGTAGGAGTAGTAGTAGTTGTAGTTGGAGTAGGAGTTGGAGTAGTAGTTGTAGTAGCAGTAGTAGGAGTAGGAGTAGGTGTAGTAGTAGCAATAGTAGAAGTAGTAGCACTAGTAGTTGTAGTCGCAGTAGTACGAGTAGGAGTAGGTGTAGTAGTAGCAATAGTAGAAGTAGTAGCACTAGTAGTTGTAGTAGCAGAAGTAGCTTAGCCATGGTAGTAGCTGTAGTAGTAGTAGCAGTAGTTGTAGTAGTAGAAGTAGTAGTGGGAGTTGTGGTAGTATAAGTCGTAGTAGTAGTAGTAGCAGAAGTAGTAGTAGTAGTAGTAGTAATAGTAGATGTAGTAGTTGTACAAGAAGTGGTAGTAGTAGTAGTAGGAGTAGCTGCAGCCGTAGCAACTGGAGAACTAGTAGTAGTAGTTGTTGTTTTTTTTATTTTGTAGTAGAAGATGTAGCAGTAGTAGTAGTAGGAGTAGGAGTAGCGACAGTAATGCTAGCAGCAGCAGCAGGAGTACATTTAGTTATAGTAGTCGTAGTAGTAGTAGGAGCAGTAGTAGGGGTAGGAGTAGAAATAGGAGTAATAGTCGGTGTAGTAGTAGCAGGAGTAGTTGTAGCAGTGGCAGTAGTTGGAGTAATAATAGTAGAGTAGTAGTAGTAGAAGTAGTAGTAGTAGTAGCGGTAGTTGTTGTAGCAGTGGTAGTAGATATAGTAGTTGTAGTGGTAGTAGTATTCGTGGTAGTAGGAATAGAAGAATTGAATGGAGTAGTAGTTGTTTTATTAGTAGTAGTAGTCATAGTAGTCGTAGGAGTAGCAGCAGTAGCCACAGGAGTTCTAGTAGTTTTTGTTGTTGTGGAAGAAGTAGTAGTAGTGGTTGTTGAAGCAGTAGGAGTAGCAATAGCAGCAGCAATATAAGCAGCCGGAGTACTAGTAGTTGTAGTAGTAGTAGTCGGAGGAAAAGTAGCAGTAGCAATAGTAGGAGTGGGGGTAGTAGTCAGTGTAGTAGTGGTAGGAGAACTAGTAGTAGTAGAAGGAGTAGTAGTAATAATAGTAGTAGTAGTATTAGTAGTAGCAATACTAGTAGTAGTTGTTGTTGTTATTGTTGTAGTAGTAGTAGTTGTAGTACGGGTAGTAGTAGTAGCAGTAGTTATAGTACGGGTAGTAGTTGTAGTTCTAGTTGTAGAAGCAGTGGTAATAGTAGTAGTAATAGTAGTAGGAGTAGTAGTACTAGTAGCTCTAGTAGTAGTAGTAATAGTTATAGAAGCCGTGGTAGAAGTTGTAGTAGTAGGAATGCTAAAAGAAGTAGTAGTAGTAGTAGTAGGAGGAGGAGGAGGAGGAGGAGGAGTAGTAGTAGTAATTGTTGTAGCAGTAGGAGGAGGAGGAGGAGGAGGAGTAGTAGTAGCAGCAGCAGCAATAGTAGTAGTTGTACTAATTGTAGTAGTAGTTATAGTAGCAGTAGTGCTAGTAGGAGTTGTATTGGAGTAGTGAAATTAGTAGTAATAGCAGAAGTAGGAGTAATTGTTATTGTATTAGTCATTGCAGAAGCAGTAATAATAGTCGTAGTAGTAGTAGTAGTGGTAGTAGTAGTAGCAGCAGCAAAATACTACTACTAGTAGTAGTGGTATCATTTGTGGTCGTAGTAGTAGTAGTAGTAGTAGTAGTAGTAATTGCAATAGCAACATTGGCTGTGGTAGTAATAGTAGTAGTACTAGTAGGAGTTGTGCTATGAGTAGTAGGAATCGCAATAGCAATAGTAGTGCTAGTAGCAGGAGTAGTAGCAGTAGTAGTTGTTGTTGTTGTAGTAGTAGAAGCAATATTAGTAGTAGTAGTACTAACAGTATTAGTAGTATTAGTAGTAGTACTAGTAGTAGTAGGAGCAGTAGTTGTAGTAATAGTGGTGGTAATACTATTAATAGTAGTAGTAGTAATAATAGCAGCAATAGTAGTAGAAGAAGTAGTAATAATAGTAATAGTAGTATTACCAGTAGTACTAGTACTAGTAGTTGTAGAAGCAGTAGTAGTAGCGGAAGTAGGAGCAGTAGTACTAGAAGTAGCATTAAAAGCAGCACTAGTAGTACTAGCAGTAGTAGTAGCAGTAGCTATGGTTGTAGAAGTAGTAGCAGTTGTAGTAGTAGTAGTAGCAGAAGTAGCAGTCATAGTAGCAATAGTAGCAATAGTAGTAGTAGTAGCTGCAGTAGTTGCAATAGTTGTAGTAATAGCAGAAGTAGCAGCAATTGGTTTAGTAGTAGTAGTAGTAGTAGTAGCAATAGCAGTAATAGCAGTAGTAGTCGTAAAAATCATAGAAGTAGCAGTAGTCGCAGTAGTAGTAGTAGTAGTAGTAGTAGTAGTAGTAGTAGTAGTAGTAGTAGTAGTAGTAGTAGTAGTAGTAGTAGTAGTAGTTATAGTTGTTGTAGTATGAGTTGCAGTAGTAGCCGTAGTGGTTGTAGTAGTTGTTGTTGTTGTTATTGTAGCAGTAGCAGTAGTAATAATCGGAGTAGTAGTTGAGTAGGAGTAGGAGTAGTACTAATAGTAGCAGTAGTTATTGTAGTAGCAGTAGGAGTAGTAGTAGTAGAAGTTGGAGTCAGAGTAGTAACAGTTGTAGTGGTAGTAGTAGGAGTAGGAGTTATAGTAGTTGTAGTAGTAGTAGTGGTAGTAGTAGTACTACTACTTGGAGTTGCAATAGTAGTTGTTGTACTAGTAGGAGTAGTAATAGGAATTGTAGTAGTAGTAGTAGTTATAGTATTAGTAATAGAAGTAGCAATAGCAGTTGTAGTTGTGGTAGTAGCTGTTGTTATTGTAGTAGTCGAAGTAGTAGTAGTAGAACTAGTAGTTGTTGTAGTAGTAGTAGTAGTTGTTGTTATTGTTGTTATCATAGTAGTAGTAGTAATTGTAGTAGCAGTAGGAGTAGTAGCTGTAGAAGTAGTAGAAGTGGTAGGAGTCGTTATAGTAGCATTAGTAGTACCAGTAGTAGTAGTGACTGGAGATGTAACAATAGTGGTAGTAGAGGAAGTAGTTGTAGAAGTAGTACAAGTAGTAGTAGTATTTGTTGTTACGGAAGGAGTTGGAGCAGGAGTAGGAGTACTCTTAGATGGAATAGTTGAAGTATTAGTAGTTTTAGCCGTAGTTGTAGTAGTAGTAGTAGTAGTAGTAGTAGAAGCAATAGTAGTATTAGTAGTAGTAGTAGCATTAGTAGTAGTTGTAGTGGTATCAGTAGTAGCAGTAGCAGTAGTAGTTACAAAAGTAGTAGTAGTAACAATAGTAGTTACAATTTCAGCGATAGTAGTAGCAATAGTTTTTGTAGTAGAAGTATCAGGAGTGTAGTTATAGTAGTAGTAGTAGTGGTAGTTGCAGCAGTGTTAGTAGTAGTAGTTGCAGTAGTAGTAGTAGTAGCAGCAGTGGTTGTAGTAGCCATAGTAGTAGTAGCAGTAGTAATAGTGGTATTAGTAGTAGTCGTAGTAATAATAATAATAGTCGTAGTAGTTCTTGTTGTGGTAGTAGTAAGACTAGCATCAGTAGTAGCAGTAGGAGTAGGAGTAGGAGTTGTAGTCGGTGTAGTAGTAGTAGGTGTAATAGTTGTAGTAGGAGTAGTAGTTGTTGTAATAGTTGTAGTAGTAGTAGTTGTTGTTGTTATTGTAGTAGTAGTAGCAGAAGTTGTAGAAGTAGTAGTAGCAGTTGTTGTTGTTGTAGTAATAGTTGTGTGTTAGGAGTAGTTGTTGTTGTTGTAGTAGTAGTAGTAGTAGTAGTTGTGATAGTAGTAGTTGTTGTTGTTGTAGTAGTAGTCATCGTAGTAGTCGTAATAGTAGTTGTACTAGTACTAGCAGCAGTGGTTGTAGTGGTAGTAATAGTAATAGCTGTAGCAATAGCAGCAATAGTATTAGCCGTAGTAGTTGTAGTAGTATTTGTAGCAGTACTAGTAGTAGTGGGTTGGAGTATTAGTAGGAGTAGGGCCAGGAGCAGTAGTAGTTGTTGTTGTAGTGGCAGTAGGAGTGGCAATGGAAGTAGTAGTAGTAGTATTAGTAGCAGTAGTAGTAGTAGTAATAGTGGTAGTAGTAGCAGTAGTAGCAGCAACAGCAGCAGTAGCAGCAGCAGTAGTAGTAGTACAAGTAGTGGTAGAAGTAGTAGTGGTAGTAGAAGTAGTAGTAGTAGGAGTGTTAGGAGTAGTAATAGTAGTAGTAGCAGTAGTAGTAGACATAGTAGTGGTTGTAGTAGTAGTAGGAATAGAAGAAGTAGTGGAAGTAGAAGTTGGAGTTATAATAGTAGTAGTGATATTAGTAGTAGCAGCAGAAGTAGTAGTCGTAGTTGTAGTAGTAGTATTTGTAGTAATAGTAGCAGCAGAAACAGTAGTTGTAGTAGTAGCAGCAGCAGAAACAGTAGTAGCAACAATTGTAGTATAGGTAGTGGTAGCAGTAGTGGATGTAGTGGTGGTAGGAGTAGTACTTGTGGTAGGAGTATTAGTGTAAATAGGTGCATGAGAAGTAGTAGTAGCAGGAGTAGTTGTAGTAGTAGGAGTAGTAGTTCTTGTAGCAGGATTACCAGTGTAGAAGTAGTGTCACCAATTGTAGGAGCAGTGGTAGTTGTAGTGGTAGCAGTAGTTGTTGTTGTAGTAGTAGTAGTAATAGTAGTAGTAGTAGTAGTAGTAGTAGTCGTAGTAGTATAGTAGAAGTAGTTATAGTAGTAGTAGTAGTTAGTAATAGTAGTAGTAGTGGTAGAAGTAGTCGTAGTCGGAGTGTTAAGAGTAGTAGTAGCAGTAGTAGGAGTTGTAGAAGTAGTGGAAGTAGTAGTAGTAGTAGTAGTTGTTGTTGTTGTTGTAGTAGTAGTAGTTGTAGTAGCATAATAGCAGTAGTAATAGTAGTAGTATTAGTAGTGGATGTAGTGGTAGAAGTAGTAATAGTAGTAGCAGTAGTAGTAGGAGTGTTAGGAGTAGTAGTAATACTTGTAGTAGCAACTACTAAAACTCTTGCTACTGCTTCAACTGCTGCTGCTAGTAATACTACTACTACTACTTCAACTGCTACTGCTACTACCGGAACTACTACAACTACTACTACTGCTACTACTACTCTTGCGACTACTACTGCTGCTACTACTACTACTTGTACTACCACTGCTACTACAACAACAACTACTACTACTCTACTACTACTTCTTCGACTACTATTGCTACTACTACTACTCTTACTACTTCTACTACTTCTACCACTTCTGTTACTACAACTACAGCTACTCATACTAATAGTACCGCTGCTATAACTAGTATTGCTATTAATACTACTGCTACTACCTCTACTACAACTTTAGCAACTACATTTTTGGTTGATACCACTACTTCTTCTACTACAACTGCTACCACAACTACCACTGCTTTGATTGTGGCTATTACTATTACAACGAGTACTACTACTAGCACTACCACTAATATTGCCATTGTTGCTCCAACTACTACTACTACCATTGCTGCTACTATGGCTACTACTACTTGTACTACTACTACTATTGCTGCTGCTGCTACTACAACTAATACTTTTGCTATTACAGCTACTACTACTACTTATCAAACTACTACTATTGCTACTATAATAGGTACTTTTCCCACTGCTACAACTTCTACTAAAACTACCGCAACTACTACTACTGCGACTACTGCTACCATCACTACTACTACTATTGCGATAATTACTGCTGCAATTGCAGCTGCTGCTACTACTACTACTATCACCACTACTGCTTCTATTGCTACTAATACTGCTTCTACTATTACTACAACGACTGCTGCTATAGCTGTTACTGCTACTACTGCTACTACTGCGCCTAGTATTACTACTACTGCTACTATTACCGCTACTACTAATACTACTGCTGTTGCTGCTATGATTGTTGCTGCTACTGCTACTACCACAACTATACCTACTTCTTCTCCAACTACTAAACCTACTTCTTCTCCTACTGCTACAACTGCTACTTCTGGTACAACTGCAACTACTGCTGCTGGTACAACTACAACTTCTCCTACTGCAACTATTGCTACTGCCACTACTTTGACTTCCATTATTATTACTACTGCTACTATTGCTACTACTACTACAACTACTACAATAACAACTACTACTACTACCACTACTACTACAATAACTACTGCTGCTACTACTACTGGTGCTATTTCCTCTACTACTCCTATTACTTCTACTACTACTGCTGCTGCTACTAATACTACTACTACTACCACTACTACCACAATTACGACTTCTATTACTACTACAACTACAACAACTATTACTAGTACTACTACTACAACAACATCTACTACTGCTACTACCACTAGCACTACCATTACTAATACTGCAACCACTACTACTGCTGCTGCTTTTGCTACTGCTGCTACTACTACTACAGCTACTACTACTATTCCTCCTCGTGATACTACTACAATATCTAGTATTAGTGCTACAACTACTACTATCCTACAACTACTACTACAACTCCTACTACAACAACAACAACAACTACAAGAACTACTACTACTCCTATTACAACAACAACAACTACTACAACTACTACACCTACTCCTAAACCTACTCCTACTACTACTACTACTACTACCACTCCTACTACAACCAATACTGCTACTGTTACCACTACTACTAAACCTACTCCTACTACTACTACCACTAATACGACTATCACTACTACTACTACCAACACTACAGCTACTGCTGCTGCTACTACTTCTCAAACTACTACTACTATTACTACTACTCCAGCTATTACTACAACTACTACTACAACTGCTACTACTACTACCACCATGACTACTATTACTACTATTGCTGTTACTATTACTACTACTACTGCTACTACTACTACCACTACTACTAATACTGCTATTACTACTATTATTGCTACTACCCCCACTACTACTTCTACTACTACCCGTACTACTACTCCTACTTCTACTGCTACTACTCCTTCTTATATTGCTACTACTATTACTAATCCTACTACTACAACAACAACTACTACTATCACTACTACTACTAATACTAAAACTACGTAGTAGGAGAGGTAGTGGTAGTAGTAGTAGGAGGAGGAGTAGAAGTAGTGGTAAAAGTGGTGGTAGTAGTAGCCATAGTAGTAGTAGTAGTAGTAGTAGTAGTAGTAGTAACAGTAGCAGTGATAGTAGTAGTAGTAGGAATGGCAGCATTAGTAGCAGCAGCAGCAGCAGTAGTAGTAGTAGAACTAGTAGCAGTTTTTGTGGTATTGCTAATAGTAATAGTTGTAGTACGAGTAGCTGTAGTAGTAGCAGTAGTAGTTGTTGTAGTAGTAGTTGAAGTTGTTGTGGTAATACTTGGAGTAGCTGTAGCAATAGAAGTAGTAGTGGCAGTAGGAATCAGAGTAGCAGTAGTAGTAGTAGTAGTCGTATTAGTAGTAGTTGTTTTAGTATTAGTAGTAGTAGTACTAGTAGTAGTAGTAGTAGTAGTTGTTGTTGTTGTTGTTGTTGTAGTAGTAGTAGTAGTAGTCATAGTAGTAGTGGTTGCAGTAGTAGTACTAGTAGATACCGTTGTGGCAGTGGTCGCAGTAGTAGTTGTTATAGTAGTCATAGTCATAATAGTAGCTACAGTAGTAGTGGTAGTTGTTGTTGTAGTAACACTAGCACTAGTAGCAGTGGTGGTAGTAGTAGTAGTAGTAGTAGTAGTAGTAACAGAAGCAGTAGTAATGGTATATTATTACTAATAGTAGCAGTAGTAGTAGCAGAAGTAGTAGTAGTAGCAGTAGTAGTTGGAGTAATAGTGGTAGTAGTTGTTGTAGCACTAGTTGCAGTAGTAGTTGTAGTAGTAGTAGTAGTAGTAGTAGTAGTAGTAGTAGTTAGTATCCACAGTAGTAGTAGCAGACGTAGTTGTAGTAGTAGTAGTATTAGCAATAGTAGTAGTAGCAGTAGCAATAGTAGTAGTAGGAGCTGCTGTAGTCGCAATAGTTGTAGTTGCTGGAGTAGTACCAGTAGTAGTAGCAGGGGTAGTACTAGTAGTAGTATAAGTCATTGTAGTAGAAGCAGTTGGAACTATTGCAGGGGTAGTACCAATAGTAGTAGCAGAAGTAGTAGGAACTATTGTAGCCATAGTGCTAGTTGTTGGAGGAGTAGCACCAATAGTAATAGTAGTAGTAGTGCTAGTAGTAGTAGTAGTATAAGTCATAGGAGTAGAACTAGCAGCAGAAGTAGTAGTTGTAGTAGTAGTAGCAGCAGCAGCAGCAGCAGAAGGAGTAGTAGCAGTTGCAGGATTAGTACCAGTAGTAGTAGTCATAATATTAGTAGTAGCAGTAGTAGTTATTATTGTTGTTCTTGTAGTAGTAGTAGTAGTATTAGTAGTTATTGTAGGAGTAGCAGTAATTGTAATAATAGTAGCAAGAGTTATGGTAGCAATTATAGTAGTCCAAGTAGTACTAGTTGTATTAGTAGTAGAAGAATTAGTAGCAGAAGTAGCAGTTCTCATAGTGGCAAAAGTGGTAGTAGTAGCGGTAGACATAGTAGTAGCAAAAGTAGCATTAGTCCTCATGGCTATAGTAGTAGCAACAGATGTAGTAATAGTATAGTTGAAGTGGTAGTAGAAGTAGTAGAAGTAGCAGGACTAGTACTAGCCGCAGTAGTCATAGTCGTAGTAGAATTAGTAGCAGCAGCGGTTGTAGTAGTAGCAATAGTAGGAGTAGCAATTGTAGCAGCAGTCATAGCAGGAGTAGTTGTGGTAGGAGTAGTACTAGCAAAAGTAGTAATAGTAGTAGCAGTAATAGTGGTAGCATTAGTAGCAGTTATACTATTAGTTGTAAGAGTAGTAGTAGTGGTGGTGGTGGTGGTGGTGGTGGTAGTAGTACCAATAGTAGTAGTACTACTAAGTAGAAGTCATAGTAGTAGTAGGAGTTGGAGTAGTAGTAGGAGTAGTGGTGGTCGTAGTAGTAGTAGTAGTAGTTTGGGAGTAGTAGTTGTACTAGTAGTAGTGGTTATTATTGTTGTTGTTATTATTGTTATTGTTGTTGTAGGTGGAGTAATACTAGTAGTTGTTGTTGTATTAGTTGTAGTAGTAGAGGCAATACTAAGTAGTAGTAGTAGTTGTAGTAGAAGTATTTGTAGTAGTACTAGTCATAGGAGCATCAGTAGTAGTAGGAATAGCAGTAGTAATAGTAAGTCATTGCAGTAGTAGGAGTAGTGGTAGTATTCATAGTAGGCACAGTAATAGTTATTGTAGTAGTAGTAGTAGTTGGAGTAGTAATAGTTGTAGCAGTTGTAGCAGTAGTAGTAGAAATAGCAGTAGCAGTAGCTGCAGTAGCTACAATAGTAGTAGTAGTACTAGCAGTAGTAGCAGCCACAACAATAGCAGGAGTCGTAGTAGAAATAATAATAGTAGTAGCAGTAGAAGTAGTAGTAAGAGTTGTAGTAGTAGAAGCAATAGAAGCATGGGCAGCAATAGTAGTAGCAGCTGTAGTAGTAGTAGTAGTAGTAGCAGTAGTAGTAGTGGTGGTAGTAGTAGCAGTATTAGTAGCAACAATAGTATTCAGATTTGTAGTAGTAGTAGTAGTAGTAGTCGCAATTGCAGCTGTAGTAGTCGCAACAGTAATAGTAGTTGTAGTTGTAATTGCAACAATGGTAGCAGCATTAATAGTAGTAGTAGTAGTAGCTGTCATAGTAGTAGCAATAGTGCTAGTTGTATCAATAGTAGCAGCAATAGTAGTAGTAGCAGTAGCAACAGTAGTAGTAGTAGTTGTAGGAGTAGTTGTAGTAGTTGAAGTAGTAGCAACCACAATAGGAGTAGTAGCCGTAGTAGTAGGGGTATGATAAGTAGTTGTAGTAGCAATAGTGGTAGCAGAAGTAATCGTAGTCGTAGTAGCAGTAGTAGAAGTAGTAGTAGTTGTATCAGCAATAACAATAGTAGAAGGAGTAGTAGTTGGGCTAGTAGTAGCAATAGTAATAGAAGTTGTTGCTGTAGAATTTGTAGTAGTAGTAGTAGCTATAGATGTAATAATAGTAGCAGTAGTTGTATTAGCAAAAGTAGTAGTAGTACGATAAGTAGTCGTAGTGGCGGTAGCAGTAGTAGTACTAGTAGTGGTATTAGTTGTAGTAGCTGTAGTAGCAGTAGTAGTAGAAGTAGTAGTAATAGTGTTAGTAGTAGCCATGGTAGAAGTAGTAGAAGTTGTAGTAGTAGTAGTAGTAGTAGTAGTAGTAGTAGTACTAGTAGTAGCAAAAGTAGTAGAAGTAGTAGTAGCACTAGTGGTAGTTTGGGAAGTAGTAGTAGTTGTTATTTCAGGGGAAGTAGTAGTTATTGTAGAAGTAGTTGTAGTAGCAGTGGTAGTAGTATTAGTAGTAGTAGAAGTAGTAATAGTAGTAATAGTAGTAATAGTAGTAATAGTAATTGTAGTAGTATGAATAGTAGTAGTAACACTAGTAGAAGTAGTAGTTGTAGTGGCAGTTGTAGTAATTGTAGTAGTAGTAGCAATTGTAGTAATTGTAGTAGTAGTAGCAGTAGTAGTAGTAATTGTAGTAGCAGTAGCAGTAGCAGTTGCAGCAAAAGTAGTAGTTGTTATTGCAATAGCAATAGTAGTAAGAGCAACAGTAGTAGTAATAGTAAGAGTACTAGTTGTAGTAGCAGTTGTAGTAGTAGTAGTAGTATTCATTGTAGTAGTAGTCATTGTTGTAGCAGTAGTTGTGGTAGCAGTAGCAGCGGCAGCAGTAGTTCTGGTAGTAGTAGCAGTAGTAGTAGTAGTAGCAGCAATGGTAGTAGTAGTGGTAATAGTCTCATAAGTAGCGATAGTAGTAGCAATAGTAGCAGTAGTGGTGCTAGTAGTACTAGAGGTCGTGGTCGCAATTATAGTTGTAGTAGTTGTAGTATTTGTAGTAGTAGCAGTAGTAGTACTAGTTGTAGTCGTAGTTGCACTAAAAGTCAGATTAGTAGCAGAAATAGTGGAAGTGGTTGTAGTAGTACTAGCAATTTGTAGTAGTACTAGCAGTAGCTGCAGTAGTAGCAATAGTAATAGTTATTGCGGTAGTAGCAGTAGCAAAAGTATTAGTATTAGTAGTAGTAATAGAAGCAATGGAAGATGTCGTAGCAGTGATAGTAGTAGCGAGTGTAGTAGTTGCAGCAGTAGTGGTACTAGCAGCAGTAGTAGTACTAGAAGTAGAAGTAGTCACAGGGGTGATAGTAGTACTAGTAGTAGCAGTAGTAGCAGAGTAGCAATAGTAATTGTAGGAGCAGTAGTTGTAGCAAAAGTAGTAGTAGTAGTTGTAGTATTATTAGTAGTAGCAGTAGTAGTAGTAATAGTATTAGCATGAGCAGTAGTAGCTGTTGTAGCAATAGTAGTAGTTTGTTGTTGTAGTAATTGTAGTTTTTGTAGTTGAATTAGTAATAGTAGTAGTAGTTGTTGTATTTGTATTAATAATAGTAGTAGTTGTTGTTTTAGTAATAATAGTAGTAGTAGTTGTTGTAGTAGTAGTAGTAGTAGTAGCAATAGTAGCAGTAGCAGCAGTAGCAGTAGTAGTGGTACTAGTTGTACAAGTAGTAGTATGACAAATAGTAGCATCTATTGTAGCAGCTGTAGTAGTTGTCGAACTAGTAGTGGTTGTTGCTGGACCAAAAGCAGCAGAAGTAGTAGTAGCAGTAGCAGTAGCAGTAGTTGTAGGAGAAGCAGCAATATTAGTAGTAGTAGGAGTAGTACTAGTAGTAGCGGTAGCAGTAGCAGCAATAGTAGTAGTAGTAGTACTTTTAATTGTAGCAGTTGTAGCAGTAGTGGTAGTTGTAGTATTAGTCGCGACACTAGTAGTGGTAGTCATAGTAGTAGGAATAGCATTAGTAGTAGTAGTAGCAGCAACAGCAGTAGTACGTGTAGTTGTAGTTGTAGCAGTAGCAGCAGCCGAAGTAGATTTAGTAACAACAACAGTAGTAGCAACAGCAGCAGCAGCAGCAGCAGCAGTAGTACTAGCAACAGTAGTAGTAGCAGTAGTAGCAACTATAGCAGTTGTAGTAGGATTAGTACTAGTAGCAGTAGAAGTAGTAGTCTAGCAGTCGTAGTAGCAGCAGCAGTAGTAGTAGTCATAGTAAAAGTTATAGCAGCAGTAGCAGAAGTAATAGCAATATTAGCAGTAGAAGTATTAGTTATAGTAAAAGTTTTCTCAGTAGTAGCAACCGTAGCATTGATAGTTGTGGTAGCAGCAGTAACAGTAGTAGCAATAGTAGTAATGGTAGTAGCAGCATTCGTAGCGATAGTAGCAGCATTAGTAGTAGAAGTAGTAGCAGTAATAGTAGGAGAAATACTATCAGTAGAAGTAGCAGCATTAGTAATACAAGTAGCAGTACTAGTAGCAGTAGCTGGAGAAGAAGTAGTACTAGTAATAGCAGCAGTAGTAGTAGTAGTAGTTGTAGTTGAATGAGAAGTTGTTGGAGTAGCAGTAGTAGTAGTACTAGTAGTAGCAGTAGTTTTAGTAGTAGTAGTAGTAGTAGTAGTAGTAATAGCAGCAGCAGCAGCAGCAGCAGCAGTAGTAGTAGTAGTAGTAGTAGTAGTAGTAGTAGTAGCAGTAGTTGTAGCATTAGTAGCTTAGCAGTAGAAGCAGTTGTACGAGATGTAGTAGAAGTAGTAGTAGTAGGTGTAGTAGAAGTAGTTGTAGAAGTAGTACTATTAGTAGCAGTAGTAGTGATAGTAGTAGTAGTAGTAGTAGTAGTAGTAGTAGTAGTAGTACAAATAGTAGTAGTAGTAGTAGTAGTAGTACAAGTAGTAGTAGTAGTAGTAGTAGTAGTAGTAGTAGTAGCAGTAGTAGCAGTAGTGGTGGAAGTAGTGCTTGCAGCCATAGCAATAGCATTAGAGGTAGTAGTATTAGTTGTTGAAGCAATAGTCGTAGTAGTAATAGTAGCAATAGTTGTAGTAGTTGTAATAGTAGTACTACTTGTAGTAGCGCCAACAGTTTCAATAGTAGTACTAGTAGTACTAGTAGTAGTAATAGTAATAGTTGTGTAGTGGTAGTTTTTGTTGTTGCTCCTGTTGTAGTTGAAGTAGTTGTTCTAGTAATTATAGTAGTTTTAGCAGTAGTAGTAGCGGTAGTTGCAGTTGTAGTAGTAGTAGTAATAGTAGTAGAATCAGAAGCAATAGTAGCGATAGTCGTAGTAGAAGGTGTAGTAGCAGTAGTAGTAGTCGTGGTAGCAATAGCAGTAGTAGTTATTATAGAAGCCACAGTAGTAGTATAAGTCATAGGAGTAGAAGCCGCAGTAGTAGTAGTTGTAGTAGTAGCATTGTAGAAGGACCAATAGTAGTAGTAGTAGTTGTTGTAGTAGTTGCAGTAGTAGTAGTTATTGTTTTTGTGGTAGAAGTAGTAGTAGTAGTAGTAGTAGTAGTCGCAATAGTTGTAGTAGTAGCAGGAGCAGTAGTAGTAATAGTAGTTATTATTGTTGTTTTTGTTGTTGTAGTAGGAGTAGTAGCTGTAGTTATAGTAGCAGTAGTGGAAGTAGTAGTAGTTATGGTAGTAGTTGTTGTATTAGCAGTAGTACTTGCTACAACATTACTAGTAGTTGTATTAGCAGTTGTAGTAGTAGCAGCAGTACAACCAACAGAAGAAGTAGCAGTAGTAGTAATAGCAGCAATAGTTGTTGTAGTAGTAGTAGTAGCAGCAATAGTATGACTATTTACAGTAGTAGTAGTAGTAGTAGAAGTTGTAGTAGCAGG
>RXID01015158.1:0-15588 GCA_005019695.1 Trichopus zeylanicus subsp. travancoricus
AGAAGTGATAGCAGCAACAAAAGTAGTTGTATTGGTAGTATAAAGAGTGGTACTAGTAGAGGTACTAGCAGCAATAGTAGCTGTAATAGCTGTAATAGTAGTAGTAGCAAAAGTAGTAGTAGTAGTAGTAGTAGAAGCCATAGTAGAAATAGTAGCAGTAGTAGCTATGGTAGTTAAAGAAGTTGTGGCACGAGCAACAATAATAGTAGTAGCAATAGCAGTAGTAATATTTGTAGTTGCAGTAGTAGTAGAAGTAGTAGCAGTAGTGTTGTAGCTGTAGTAGTAGAAGTAGTAGTAGCTGTAGCAATAGTTGTACAAGTAGTTGGAGGGGTAGTAGTAGTAGTAGTAGCAGTAGTTGTTGTTATTGTTATAGTTGTAGTAGTAGTAGTAGTACTAGTAGAAGAAGTAGTAGTAGTACTACTAGTAGTAGTAGAAGTAGAAGTAGTGGAGTTGTAGTAGTAGTAGCTGTAGTAGTAGTAGAATTAGTAGTTGTAGTAATAGTAGTCATAGTAGTCACAGTAGTGGTGGTAGTAGTGGTAGTAGTAGTAGAAGTAGCAGTAGGAGTAGTTGTAGTAGTCATGGTGGTGGTAGTGGTTGTAGTAGTTGTTGTGGTAGTAGAAGTAGTTGTAGTAGTAGTAGTAGTGGTTGTACAAGTATAAAGTAGTGGTGGTAGAAGTAGTGGTAGTAGCAATATAATTAATAGTAGTAGTGCTGGTAGTAGTAGTAGCAGAAGCAGTAGTAGTAGTTGTAGCAAATGTTGTACTAATAGTAGTAGTACTAGCATTTGGAGTTGTAGGAGTACTGTTAAGAGTAACAGCAGTAGCAGTAGTACTTGTACTAATAGTAGAATTAGAAGTAGTAGTAGTAGTAGTAGTAGTAGTAGTTGCAATAGTAGTAGTAGTAGAAGTAATAGTAGCAGCAGTAGTAGTAGAAGTAATAATAGCAGTAGTAGTAGCCGCAATAATAGCATTAGCAATAGCAGCAGTAGCAGCAGCAGCATAGTAGTAGTTGTAGCAACAGTGGTAATAGTAGTAGTAGTAGTAGTAGAAGTAGTACGAGTAGGAGTCAGAGTAGTAGTAGTAGTAGTCGTAGCAGGATCAGGAGTAGGAGTCGAAGTAGTCATAGTAGCAGTAGTAGTAACAGTTGTAATCATAGTGTTTGCATTTATACAAGCAACAATAGCAATAGTAGTAGTAATAACAGTAGTAATCACAGTGGTAGTAATTATACAAATAATAGGAGTAACAGTTGTAGTACTACTAGCAGTAATAGTAGTAGAAATAGTAGTGGTAGTTGTTGAAGTAGTCATAATAGTAGTAGTAGTAGGAGTTGGATTGGGGGTAGTAGTAGGAGTTGTAGTAGTAGTAGTGCTAAGAGTAGTATTAGTAATAGTAGTAGTAGTAGCAGTAGTCATAGTAGGCATAGTAGTAGTTGTAGTAATAGTGGTAGTCGCAGTAATAGTAGTAGTAGTACAAGTAGTAGAGCAGTAGTAGTAGTGGTGGTGGTGGTAGTAGTAGTAGCAGTAGTTTTAGTAGTAGAAGTGGCATTAGTAATAGTCATAGTGGTAGTAGCGGTAGTAGTGTCAATAGTAGCAGTAGTAACGAAGTAGTAGTTGTAGAAGATGTGGTAGTATTAGCAATGGTAGTAGTTGCAGCAGTAGTAGCAGTAGTAATAATAGTAATAGTAGCAGTAGTAAAAGTAGTAGTGGTAGTAGTAAAAGTAGTGGGAGTAGTAGTAGTAGTGGTAGTAGTAGTAGTAGTAGTAAAAGTAGTAGCAGTGGCACTAGTGGTAGTAACAGTAGCAGTAGCAGTAACAATAGCAATAGTAGTAGCAGTAGGAGCAACAATAGTAGTTGCATAGAAGTAGTAGTAGCAGTAGCAACAGCAGCAGCAGCAGCAGCAGTAGTAGCCGTAGGAGTAGTAACCATTGTAGTAGTAGTAGTAGTAGCTGTAATAGCTATAGCTGTAGTAGCAGTAGTAGTTATAGAAATAGTAGCCATAGTTATAGTAACAGTAAATATTGTAGCAGTAGTCATGGCAGTAGTCGTTGTAGTAATAGTATAGGTAGTAGTAGCAGTAAAAATAGTAGTGGTAGTAGAGGCCGTAGTAGTAGTAGTGGTAGTAGGAGCAATAGGAGTTGTAGCAGCAACAAGAATAGCTTCAGCAGCAATTGTAACAGTAGCAGTAGTAGTAACAGTAGTAGCTGCGGTAGTAGTAGTAATTGGAGATGTAGTAGTAGTATTGGAAGTAGTTGCAGAAGTTGTAGTAGCAGCAGCTATAGTAGCAGTAGTTGTAGCAGGAGTAGTAGTAGTAGTGGTAGTATCAATAGTAGCAGCAGCAGTAGTAAAAATAGTAGTAGTAGCAGAAGTAGTAGTAGAAGTAGTAGAATAGTGGTAGAAGTAGTAGTAGTTATTGTAGTAGTTATATTAGTAGCAGCACGGGCAATAGTGGTACTAGTAGCAGTAGCAGCAGTAGTGGTAGTAGTATTCATAGCCTAGTAGTAGTAGTCATTGTAGTGGTAGTAATAGTACTAGTAGTAGTTGTTATTGTTGTAGTAGTAGCACTAGCCGAAGTAGTTGCGATAGTGGTAGTAATAGTAGTAGCAACAGTAGTAGTGGTAGCAATAGTAGTTTTATTAGCAATATAAGTAGTAGTAGTAGCAATAGTAGCACTAGTAGCTGCTATAGCAGCAGTAGTAGTAGTAGGAGTAGTAGCAGTAGCAGCAGTAGTAGCAATAGTAGTAGCTAGAGCAGAGGCAGATGTAGTAGTAGTTGTAGTATTTGTTTTCGTGGTGGTAGTACTAGGAGTAGCAATTGTAGTAGCATTAGTTGTATTAGCAAAAGTTGTCCTAGTAGTACTAGTAGTGGTAGTAGTAGAAGCAATAGTAGAAGTCATGGTAGTAGAAGCAGTAGTAGGAGTAGTAGTTGTAGGTTAAGCAGTAGTGGTTGTAGTAGTAGCAGCAGTAGCAATAACAGTTGTAGTAGTAGCAGTAGTAGCAGCAGCAGTAACAGCAGTAATAGAAATAGTTGTATTATTATTATTATTAGTAGTAGTAGTAGTAGTTATTGTTGTATTAGTAGTATTAGGAGGGGGAGTTGTAGCAGTAGTAGTAGAAGTGGTAGTGGTAGCAGTCTTAGTAGCAGCAATACTACTAGTAGTAGTAGTAGTTGTTGTTGTTGTTGTTGTAGTAATAGTAGTAGTAGGAGGAGGAGGAGGAGGAGGAGGAGGAGGAGGTGAAGTAGTAGGTGTAGTAGCAGTATAGTAGTTGCAGTAGTAGTAGTAATAGTTGTAACAGTTGCAATTGTAGTATTAGTAGTAGCAGTTGCAGCAACAGTAGCAGTAGTAGTACTAGTAGTAGTAGGTGTGGCAGTAGTTGCTGTAGTAGCTGTAGTTGTATTAATAGTCCGAGCAATAGTAGTAGTAGAAGTACTAGTCGTAGTAGTAGTAGTAGTAGAAGCAAATATGGTAGTGGTAGTACTAGTAGTAGTATTAGTATAGGTAATGGTAGTTGTGCCAGTTGCAGTAGTAATAGAAGCCTTAGTAGTAGTAGCAGCTGTAGTAGTAATAATTGGCGGAGTAGTAGTAGTAGCAACAGTAGCAATAGCAGCAGCAGCAACTATAGTCGTAGTAGTTGTAGCAGTAGTAGTAGAAATAGTAGTAGTAACTGTAGCAGTAGTGGTAGTTGTAGCAGTAGCAGTAGAAGTGGTAGTAGTAGTAGCATTAGTAGAAGTTGTAGTAATAGCAGAAGTTGTAGCAGTAGTAGTAGTAGGAGGAGGAGAAGTTGTTGTAGTAGTAGAGGTCGTAGTAGTAGTAGTAGTAGTAATAGTAGTAGTAGTAGTAGTGTGAGGAAGAGTAGTAGTTGTAGTAGTAGTAGTAGTGTGAGGAAGAGTAGTAGTTGTAGTAGTAGTAGTAGTGTGAGGAAGAGTAGTAGTTGTAGTAGTAGTAGTGGTAGTAGTAGTGGAGGTAGTAGTAGTAGTAGCAGCAACAGCAGCAGCAGTAGTAGTAATAGTAGCAGTAGATGTAGTTATTGTATTAGTAGTATTAGTAGCAGTAGTACAGGAAGTAGTAGTCATAGTAGTGATAGTAGCAAGAGTATTAGTAGTAGAAGTAGTAGTAGAAGCAGTAGTATTATTAGTAGTAGTAGCTGAAATAGTAGTTGTACTAGCAGCAACAGTAGTAATAGGAGTAATAGTAGTAGTAGTATTAGAAGCAAGAGTAGGAGTTGTAGTAGTAGTTATAGCAACAGTAGTATTAGTTATAGTAGTTGTAGTAGTAGCTCCAGTAGCAACTGTAGCAATAGTAGTAGTTGTTGTTAATGTAGTAGTAGTAGTAGCTATAGCAGTAGTAGTATTAGTTGAAATTGTAGTAGGAATTGTAATAGTAGTAGTAGTAGTAGTTGTTGTTGTTGTAGTAGTAGCAGTATTAGTCGTAGTAGCTCCAATAGTAGTTGTTGTTGTTGCAAAAGTAGTAGTAGCTATAATAGTCGTACAGGTAGTTGGGTGAGTAGTAGTAGTAGCAGTTATTGTTGTTGTTGTAGTTGTAGTAGTAGTAGCAGTAGTAGTAGTAGCAGAAGTAGTAGCCATAGTAGTTGTAGGAGTAGTAGTAGAAGTAGGAAAACTAGTAGTAGTAGTAGGAGGAGGAGGAGTAGTAGTAGTAGTTATGGAAGTAGTAGTAGTAGTGGTGGTGGTAGTAGTAGTTGTTGGAGTACTAGGAGTAGCAACAGAAGTATTAGTAGAAGTAGTGGTAGCAATAATAGTAATTATAGTAGTCACAGTAGTTATAGTGGTAGTTGTAGTAGTAGGAGCAGCAGTAGTAGTAGTAGTAGTAGTAGTAGTAGTAGTAGTGGTAGTAGTGGAAGTTTTAGTAGTAGTAATAGTGGTAGAAGTGATAGTAGTGGTAGTAGGAGTAGTAGTAATAGTAGTAGTAGAAGTAGTAGTAGTAGTAGTAGTAATAGTAGTAGTAGTAGCAGTAGTCGTAGTAGTAGTTGTTGTTGTTGTTGTTGTTCTGGTAGTAGTGTAGTAGCAGAAGAAGAAGTTGTTGTAGTAGAGGAAGTAGTAGCTGTAGGCAAAGTAGTAGTAGTAGTAGTAGGCGTAGCAGTAGTAGAAGTAGTAATAGCGATAGTTGTTGCAGTTGCAGGAGTAGTAGTTGTCTTGTAGTATAGTTGTGGTAGTGGTAGTAGTAGTAGCAGCGACTGTATTAGCATTAGTAGAATTGGTAGTAGTAATGGTAGTAGTAGTAGCTGGAGTAGCAATAGTAGAAGTAGTTGTAGCATTAGTTGTAGTTGTAGTAGTAGAAGTAGTAGTTGGAGTAGTAGCAGTAGTAGTAGTCATAGTAGTAGTAGTAGCACGAGGGCTGGTAGTAGAACTACTACTAGTAGTAGTAGTAGTAGCAACAGTAGCATTAGTAGTGGTACTAGTTATAGTAGTAGTATTAGGAGTAAGAATAGGAGAAGTAGTAGTCGAAGTAGTAGAAATAGTAGCAGTAGTTGTTGTAGTAGTAGTACAAGCAGAAGTTGTAGTAGGAATAGTTATAGGAGTTGTAGTTGGAGTAGGAGTAGTAATATAATAGTGGTAGTAGTGGCTGTAGTAGTAGTTGCAGTAATAGTAGTACTAGTATTTGGAGGAGGAGGAGTATTAATAGTGGTAGTGGTTGTTGTAGTACTAGTAGTAGGAGGCGGAGGAGGAGGAGGAGGAGTAGTAGTAATAGTAGTAGTAGTAGTATTAGTTGTTGTAGTAGTAGTAGAAGTAGCAGTAGGAGTAGCAGTAGTAATAGTAGGAGTAGTAGTAATAGTAGTAAGAATAGTAGTAGTAATAGTTGAAGTCATAGTAGTAGTAGTAAAAGAAGTAGTAGTGGTAGTAGTAGTAGTAGAAGTGGCAATAGTTGTAGTAGTAGTGCTAGCAGTAGTAGAAGCAGCAGTAGTAATAGAAGCAGTAGTAGTAGCAATAGGAGGAGTGGTAGTAGTAGTAGGGGCGTGAGTTGTTGTAGTAGTTATAGTGGTCACAGTTGTAGTTGTTGTGATTGTTGTAGTTGTAGCGGTAGTAGAAGTAGTAGTACTAGGTGTAGTTGTAGTAGGAGGAGTAATAGTAGTAATAGTAGCAACAGCAGTAGTACTAGGAGGAGTAGTAGTAGTAGTAATGGTAGTAGTAACAGTAGTAGCAGGAGCAGGAGCAGTAGGTGTAGCAGTAGCAGTAGTACTAGCAGTGGTAATACGAGAAGTAGGAGTAGCGACAGTAATAATAGCCATAGTAGTAGGAGTAGCTGTGGGAGATGTAGTAATGGTAGTACAAGCAGAAGTTGTAGGAGTAGTTGTAGCAGCTGTAGGAGTAGGAATAGCAGTAGTAATAGTTGCACTAGTAGTAGTGGTAGTGGCAGTAGCTATGGTAGTGGTAGTAATAGTTGTAGCAATGACAGCAGTAGTAGTAGGACTAGTAGTTGTATTTGTAGTAGTAGCAGCAACAACATTTGTAGTAGCAAGAACGGTAGCAACAATAGTAGTAGAAATAGAAATAGCAGCAGCAGCAGCAGTAGTAGTAGTAGTAGTAGAAGTAGTAGTAGGAGTAGCAGCAGCAACAATAGCAGTAGCAGTAGTTGTAGTAATAGAAGCAACAGTAGAACTAATAATAGTAGTATTAGTAGTAGTAGTTGTTGTAGTAGTAGTAGTTCTAGTGGCACTAGCTATTATAGTTGGTGGAGTAGCATTAGCAATAGTAGTGATAGTAGTAGGAATCACAGTAGTAGTAGTAGTAGTAGTAGTAGGAGTAGCAGTGGCAGTAGGACTAGTACTAATAGTAGTATTAGAAGCAGTATTATCAATTGTAGGAGTAGCAGTAGCAGTAGCGGTGGTCAAAGTAGTAGTAGTAGTAGGAGTAGCAATATCAATTGTAGGAGTAGCAATAGCAATAGCGATGGTTGAAGTAGTAGTTGAAGTAGTAGGAGAAGTAGTAATAGAAGTTGTAGCAATAGCAGTAGTAGCAGCAGCAATAGTGTTAGTTCTAGTAGTAATACTAGTTTAATCAGTAGCAGTAGTAGTAGTTATAGTAATAATTGTAGCAGTAGCAGGAGTGGCAGTAGTGTTAGTTCTAGTAGTAATAGTAGTAGAAGTAGTAGCCGTAGTAGTAGCAGCAGTTGTAGTGGTACTAGTAGTACTAGTAGTAATAGTAGCAGTAGCAGTTGTACAAGCAATAGTAGTAGTAGAAGTAGTAGCAGCAATAGCTGTAGTAGTAGACGAAATAGTAGTAGTAGTCGTTATAGTATTAGTAGTAGCAATAATAGCAGTAGTTGTTATTGTTGTAGTTGTAGTCATTGTAGCAATAGTAGTAATAGTAGCACTAGCATAGTAGTAGAAGAAGTAGTAGCAGTAGCAGTAGTAGCAGTAGCAGTAGTAGTAGTAGCAGAAGTAGCAGTAGGAGTAATAGTAGTAATAGTAGCATTAGTAGCAGTGTAGTTGTTGTAGTTGTAATAGTAGTGGTGGTCGTAGCGGTAGTAGTAGTTGTAGCAGCAGTAGTAGTAGTAGTAGTAGTAGAAGGAGAAGAAGAAGTAGCAGTAGAAGTAGTATTAATGTTTCTAGTAGTAGTAGTAGTAGTAGCAGTAGTAGTTGTAGTAATAGTAGTTGTAGTAGTATTAGTAGTTGTAATTGTACTAGTAGTAGCAGCGGCGGCGGCAACAGTAGTAGTTGTAGTAGTAATAGTTGTTGTATTAGTAGTAGTAGTGGTGGTGGTGGTGGTGGTAGTAGTAGTAGTAATACGAGTACTACTGGTAGTAGTAATTGTAGCAGCAGTAGTAGTAGAAATAGTTGTTATTCTTATTGTCATAGCAGTAGTTGTCATAGTAGTAGTAGTATAAGGAGTAGTAGTAATATTAGTCGTAAAAGTTATAGTAGACATAGTAGTAGTAGTAGTAGTAGTAGTAGTAGTAGTAGTAGTAGTAGTAGTAGTAGTAGTAGTATTAGTAGTAGTAGTAGCAGTAGTAGCAGTAGCAGCAATAGTAGCAATAGGAGAATTAATAGGAGTAGTGGAAGTAGTAGCAGCAACAACAGCAGTAGTAGTAGTGCTAGTAGTTGTAGTAGTGATACAAATAGTACTAGCAGCAGCAGCAACAGTAGTCATAGTAGAAGAAGTAGTAGTAGTAGAATTAGTAGTAGTAGTTGTAGCAGTTTTTATAGCAGCAGTAGTAGTAGCACTAGTAGTTGTAGTCGTGGCAGTAGCTGTGGCAATAGTAATAGTAGTTGTAGAATAGTAGTAGTAGTAGTAGTAGGGGTAGTAGTAGTAATTATTGTAGCAGTAGCAGTAGTAACCTCTGCTTGAAAATCAAGAAAGCAAACTGGTATGGAGTGGAGTAGACTGACTCTTGCTCTTGTTGTTCCCAAGCGTCGAAACTAGTAGGAGCTATAGCAGTAGCAGTAGTCGTAGAAATAGTAGTAGTAGTAGTAGTAGCAGAAGCAGTAGTTGGAGGAGTAGTAGCAGAAGTTGTAGTAGTAACAGTACTTTCAGTAATAGTAGCAATAATAGAAGTAATAGTAGTATAGTAGTAGTAGTAGTAGTAGTAGTAGTAGTTGTTGTTGTTGTTGTTGTAGTTGCAGTTGTAGTAGTATAGTTGTAGTACTACTAGCTGTTATAATTGTTGGAGTAGCAGTAGCATTAGCCGTTATAGTAGTAGAAATCGTTGTGGTAGTAGTAGCAATAGTAGGAATAGCAGTAGCAATAGCAGGAGTACTAATTGTAGCAGTAGTAGGAGTAGCAGTTTCAGTTGTAGTAGTAGCAGGAGCAGTAGCAATAACAAGAGTACTAATTGTTGTCATAGCAATAGCAGAAGTAGTCACAGTAGTAGTGTTAGTTCTAGTAGTAATAGTAGTATAATTAGTAGCAATAGTAGTAGTTGGAGTAGTAGTTGTCATAGTTACAGCAATAGATGAAGCAGTAGCTAGAGTGGCAGTAGTATTAGTTCTAGTAGTAATAGTAGTAGAAGTGGTAGCCGTAGTAGTACTTGTTGTAGTGGAAGTAGTAGTAGTAGTAGTACTACTACTACTGCTAGTACTAGTAGTAACAGTGGTAGTAGTAGTAGTAGTAGGCACAGTAGTAGCTGTAGCAGTAGCAATTATGGTAGTAGCTATAGCAAAACTAGTAGTGGTAGTAGTCGTAGTAGGAGTAGCAGCAGTAGTAATAGACGTAATAGTAGTAGTAGTTGTTGTTTTAGTTATAGCAGTAGTAGCAATAGTAGTAGCAGTAGTAGCAGTAGTAGTAGTAGCCGTAGTAGTAGCAGTAGTAGCAGTAGTTGCAGTCGTAGCAATAGTAGCAGTAGTAGCTATTATAGTAGTAGCAGTAGTAGTGTTGTCGTTGTAGGAGGAGGAGGAGGAGGAGGAGTAGTAGTAGCAGTAGCAGTTGTAGCAGTGGTAGTATTAGTAGTAGTAGTAGAAGAAAAAGAAGTAGTAATAGAAATAGCATTAGTAATAGTAGCAGCAGGAATAGTAGTAGTAGTAGTAGCAGTACTTGTAGTAATAGTAGTAGTTTTAGTATTAGTAGTAGTAATTGTACTAGCAGTAGGAGCAGCAGCAACAACAATAGTCGTAGTAGTAGTAGTAGAAGTAGTAGTAGTAGTTGTTGTTTTATTAGTAGTAGTTATAGTAGTAGTAGCAGTAGTACGAGTACTAGTAGTTGTAGTAATAGTAGTAGTTATTGTATTAGCATTAGCAACAATAGTAGTACTACTAGTAGTAGTAGAAATTGTTGTTGTTGTAGTAGTAGTAGTACAAGGAGTAGAAGTAATATTAGTTAGTAAAAGTTGTAGTAGACGTAGTAGTAGTAGTCATAGTAGTAGCAGTAGCAGCAACAATAGTAGTAAGAGAATTAATAGGAGTAGTAGATGTAGTAGCAGCAACAACGATAGTAGCAGTAGTGCTAGTAGTAGTAGTAGTGGTAGAAATAGTAGTAGCAGCAGCAATAATAGTAGTAGAAGTAGTAGTCATAATGGTAGAAGTAGTAGTAGTAGTTGTGGTAGCCGTTTTAGTAGTAGTAGTAGTTGTAGTAGTAGTTGTTGTTGTTGTTATGATCATAATAGTAATAGTAGTAGTAATCGTGGCAGTGCAATAGTAGCAGTAGTTTTAGTAGGAGTATTATTAGTTGTCAGAGTACTAGTAGGAGTAGCAGAAAAAGTAGTAGTAGAAGCAGTAGCAGTAGTAGTTCTAATAGTAGTTGTTGTAGCGGGAGTTGTAGTAGGAGTAGTAGTTGTTGTTATAGTACTAGAAGCTGTAGTAGTAATAGTGAAAGCAGCTATAATAGTAGTTGTAGTTATAGTTAAACTAATAGTATGAGTAGTAGTTGTAATAGTAGTAGTAGCAGTTGTTGTTGTAGTACTAATAGTAGTAGTAGTAGTAGCAGTAGCACTAGTGATCGTCATAGTAGTAGTAGTAGTAGTAGTAGTTGTCGCAGGAGTACTAGGCATACTAGTAGTAGTAGTGATATTAGTACTAGTACTAGTAGCAGTAACACTTGTAATTGTAGTAGTAGTACTAGTAGTTGTTGTAGCAGGAGTATTAGGAGTACTAGTAGTAGTAGTAATATTAGTAGTAGCATTAGTAGTAATATTAGTAGTAGTAGTAGTAGTAGTTATAGTAGTAATAGTAATAATAGTAGTAGTAGCAGCACTAGTACTAGTAATAGTAATAGCAGTTGCAGTGGAAGCTACAATCATAGTATAGTACTAGTAGTAGTTGTTGTTATTGTTATTGTTATTGTTGTTATAATTTACAGTAGTCATAGTAGTAGTATTTGTAGTAGTAGTTATTGTAGAAGAAGTAGTATTAGTAGTAGGAGTAGTAGTCAGAGTAGAAGTTGGAGTAGCGAAAAAAGTAGTAGTGGAAGCAGTAGCAATAGTAGTACTAATAGTTGTAGTGGGAGTAGTAGTAGTAGGAGGAGGAGGAGTAGTAGTAGCGATAGTAATAGCAACTGTAATAGTGGTCGTAGTAGTTATTGTTGTAGTACTAGTACTCGTAGTAGTCGTAATAGTAGTAAAAGTAGCTGTCGAAGTAGTAGATGTAATATTAGTCGTAGTTGTTGTTGTTGTAGTACTAGTACTAGTAGTAGTCGTAGTAGTAGTAGTAGTTGTTGTTGTAATAGTATTAGTTGAAGGAGTTGTAATAGTAGTAGTTGTAGTAGGAGTACTAAAAGTACTAGTAGTAGTAGTAATATTAGTAGTAGCATTAGTAGTAACAGTAGTAGTAGTAGAAGTAGCAGTAGTAGTACCGATAGTAGTAGTAGTGGTAGTAGTAGTAGTGGTGGTAGAAGTACTAGTAATAGTAGTAGCAGTTGCAGTAGTAGCAGCTACCGCAACATAGTACTACTACTACTAGTAGTAGTAGTTATTGTTGTTGTATTTTCAGTACAAATAGTAGTAGTAATTGTATTAGTAGTTGTTGTAGTAGTAGTAGTGGTAGCAATAGTAGTGGTGGTAGTAGTAGTAGTAGTGGTAGTAGTAGTAGTAGTAGTGGTAGTAGGAGTAGCAGCAGTAGTAGCGGTTGTATTTGTAGTAGTAGTATTAGTAGTAGTAGCAGTTGTAGACGCAATAGTAGTAGTTGCAGAAGTACTAGGAGTAGTAGTAATATTAGTAGTAGCAGAAGTAGTAATATTAGTAGTAGTAGAAGTAGCAGTAGCAGCACTATTAGTTGTAGTAGTAGTGCTACTATTAGTAGTAGTAGTAGTAGTAGTAGTAGTAGTAGTAGTAGTAGTTGTTGTTGTTGTTGTTGTTGTTGTTGTTGTTGTTGTTGTTGTTGTAGTCATAGTAGTACCAGCAATACTAGTAGTAGTTGGAGTAGTAGCAACAGCAGTGGCATAGTACTAGTAGTAGTAGTTCTTGTTGTTGATGATGTTAATGTATTTGTGGTAGTCGTTGTAGTAGGGTTAGTAGTAGTAGTTGTAGTTGAAGAAGAAGAAGACGAAGAAGCGAAAGAAGAAGAAGAAGAAGAAGTGGTAGTAGTAGTATTAGAAATAGTAGTATTACTAGTTGCAGTAGTAGTCGTAGTAGGAGTAGTAGTTGTAGTAGTAATAGGAATAGTTAAAGAAGTTGTAGTAGTAGTAGTAATAATAGTAGTAGTTGTAATAGGAGCACTAGGAGTACTAGTAATATTAGTAGTAGCAAGAGTATTAAAAATAGTAGTAGTAGAAGTCGCTGAAGTAGTAATAGTAGTAGTAGTAGATCTAGCAAAAGTAGCAGCAGTAGAAGTAGTAGTAGGAGTAGTAATAATAGTAGTAGTAGTTATTGTTGTTGTTGTTGTTGTTGTGGTTGTTGTTGTTGTTGTAATGGTAGTAGCAGCAACATAAGTTGTAATAGTACTAGTAGTAGTAGTAACAATAGTAGTAGTAGTAGTAGTCGTAGTAGTAAAAGTAGCAGTAGTAGTCGTACTGTTGTAGTAGTAGTAGTGGTAGTTGAAGAAGTAGTTGTGGTTGTAGTAGCAACAGTAGCAGCAGTACTGGTAGTAGTAGTAGTAGTAATAGTAGTATTCATCGTTGTAGTAGTATAAGTTATCGTAGTAATAGAAGTAGTGGTCGTACTAGTAGTAGTAGAAGTAGAAGCAGCATCAACAGTAGTAGTAGTAGTAGTAGTAGTAATAGTAGCCGTTCTGGTAGTAGAAGTAACTAGTAGTTGTAGTTGTAGTATTAGTGTAGAAGTAGGAGTAGTAGTAGTAGTAGAGGTAATAATAGTAGTAGTGGTAGAAGTTGTGGTAGTCGTAGTAGTAGTAGTGGTAGTAAGAGTAGTAGTAGTAGTAGCAGCAGTAGTAGTAGTTGCAGTAGTCACAGTAGTAGTAGCGATAATAGTTGTAGCCGTAGGTGTAGTAATAGTTGTTGTTATAGGAGTAGTAGTCGTAGTAGTAGCAATAGTAGTTGTAGAAGGTGGAGTAGTAGGAGTAGTTGTAGTAGTAGTAGTAGTAGAAGAAGTAGAAGTAGTAGTTGTTGTAGGGGTAGCAGCTGCCGCAGCAGCGGCAGTAGTTATAGTATTAGTAGCAGTAGTAGTTGTAGTTGTAGTAGTAGAAATAATCATTGCAGTAATACTTATTACAGTTTAGTAGTAGTAGAAGTAGTAGTAGTAGTAGAAATAGCAGTAGTACAAGCAGTAGTAACAGTATTAGTAGTAGTAGAAGTAGTTGTAGTAGGAGTAGTAGTAGGAGTAGTAGTAGGAGTAATAGTAATAATAGTAGGATTAGTAGTACCCGTGGAAGCTGTAGTTGTTGTTATAGTAGTAGTAGTAGTGGTAGTAGGAGTAGGAGTAGTAGTAGTAGCAGCAACAATAGTAGAAGTAGTAGCAGGACTTGCAGTAGTAGTTGTAGCAAAAGTAGCAGTAGTAGTAGTAGCAGCAGAAGTAGTAGACGTAGTAGGGGAACTAGTAGTAGTAGTCGAAGCAACAGAAATAGTAGTAGTAGTAGTGGCCGTAGCAGAAGTAGTGGTATTTGTAGCCGCTATTGTAGTGAGGGTTGTAGTAGTAGTACCCGCAGCATTAGTAGTAGTAGTAGTAGTAGTAGTAATTGCAGTAGTAATAGTAGTAGTTACTGCAGTAGTAGGAGCAACAGTAGTGTTAGGAGGAGTAGTTGTAGTGGTAGCAGAAGTAGCTGTAGTAGCCGTAGTTGTAGTTGTAGTAGTAGTAGCACTAGCAGCAGTAGTTATAGCATGAGTAGTAGCAATAGTAATAGTTGTTGGAGAAGTAGAAGTAGTAGCAAACGGAGAAGCAGTTGTAGTAGTAATATTAGTAGTAGGAGCAGTAATAGTAGCAATAGTAGTAGTAGTTGCAGCAGCAGTAGCAGTTGTAGAAGTAGTAGCAGTAGTAGTTGTAGTAGCAGCAGCAGCAGTAGTAGTATTTGTAGCAGTAGTAGAGGTAGTAGTAGTAGTAGTTAAGTAGTAACAGTAGTAGTAGTAGTAGTTGTTGTTGTTGTTGCAGTAGTAACAGTAGTAGTAGTAATAGTAGTAGTAGTAGAAGTAGCAATAGAAGTAGTAGTAGCAGTAGTAGTTGTAGTAGCATTTGTCATAGTCACAGCAGTAGCAGTTGTAGTAGTAGTAGAAGCACTAGTAGTTGTAGCAGGAATAATAGTAGTATCAGCAGTGCTAGTAGTAACAGTCATAGCTGTAGTAGCAATAATAGTATTAGGAGTATTAGTAATGGTTGTAGAAGCGGTAGTAGTAGTAGTAGTAGTAGTAGTTGTTGTTGTTGTTGTTGTTGTTGTTGTACAAGTAGTAGTTGTAGTAGTAGTAGCAGTTGTAGTAGAAGTAGTAGTAGTAGTTGTAGTAGTAGTAGTTGGAGAAGTATTAGGTGTAGTAGTCGTAGTAGTGGCAGCATTGAAAGTAGTAGCAGCAACAACAACAACAACAATAGCAGCAGCAACAACAGTAGCAGTAGTAGTAATAATAGTAGTAGTAGTAGTAGAAGTTATTGTTGTTGCAGAAGAAGTAGCAGCAGCAACAACAACAATAATAGTAGTAGTAGTAGTAGTAGTAGTAGCATCAGCAACAACAGTAGTGGCAATAGTAGTAGTAGTAGTAGTAGTAGTGGTAACGGTAGTAGTAGCAGTACTAGTTGTAGCAATAGTAGTAGTAGTTGGAAAAGAAGTAATAGGGGTCGTAGTTGTTGCAGCCGCTGCAACAACAATTGTAGTTGTTGTCATAGAAGAAGTCGTGTTAATAGTCGTGGTAATAGTAGTAGCATCATCAGCAGTAATTGTAGTGGTAGTTGTTGTACTAGTAGTAGTTGTAGTAGCATCAACAGAAGTAACACTAGTAGTTGTTGTCGTTGAAGTAGTAGAAGTAGTAGTAGCAGCAATAGTACTAGCAGTAGTAGCTGCAGCAATAGTTATAGTAGTAGTTGTTGTTATTGCAATAGTAGTAATAGCAATAGCGGACGTAGTAGCAGTAGCAGCAGCAGCAGCAGCAGCAGCAGCAGTAGTAGTAGTAGTAGTAGTAGTAGTAGTAGTAGTAGTAGTAGTAGTAGTAGTAGTAGTAGCAGCAGTAGTAGTAGCAGTAGCAGTAGTAGTAGTAGTTGTAGTAATAGTAGTAGTAGTTGTAGTAGTTGTTGTAGTAGTGGTGCTAGTGGTTGTAGTCTTAGTATTTGTGTTAGTAGTAGTAGTAGTCGTAGAAATTATTGCTTTTGTTGTAATAGTAGCACTTGTAGTAGCAGCATAAGTAGTCGTAGCAATAGTTATCATAGTAGTAATAGTAGTAGTAGTAGTAGTAGTAGTAGTAGTCGGAGAAGTAGTAGTAGTAGTGTAGCATTAATAGTAGTAGAAGTAGTACTCGTAGTACTAGTAGTAGCAGTAGTATCAATAGTAGTAGTACTACTACGAGAAGCAGCAGTGATAAGGGTAGCAGTTCCAGTATTAGTAGGAGTTGCAGTAGTAGTAGTAACTGAAATAGTAGCTGTACTAATAGAAGGGGGAGAAGTATTAGTAGTGGCAGTAGTATTAGCAGCAGTTGAAAAAATAGTGTAGTAGTAGAGTAGTAGTACTAGCAAAAGTAGTAGAAGAAGTAGGAGTAGTGGTAGTAGTACTAGAAGTTGGAGTAGTCGCAGTAGTAGTGGTGCTTGTAGTAGCGGTAGAAAAAGTATTAGTAGTTGCTAT
>RXID01015159.1:0-20023 GCA_005019695.1 Trichopus zeylanicus subsp. travancoricus
AGCTACTGCTACTACTACTGCAACAACTAGAGCTACTACTACTACTTCTGTTACATTACTACAACTACTATCGCTCCTACTATTGCTAATACTACAACTAATACTACTACTATACTACTATTGCTACTATTACTACTACTGCTATTTGCTACTACTGCTACTACTACTAGTCCTACTACTTCACTTACAACAACTACCACTATAACTACTCATATTACTACAACAATAACTACTATTACTACTACTACTGCTACTCCTACTACTACTCCTACTATTACTACTGTAGCTACCACTACTACTACAACTACTGCTGACTACTACTACTACTACGACCAGTACAACTACAACTGCTACTACTACTACTACTACTATTTCTACTTCTACTACTACTACTATTTCTACTGCAACTATTACCACTACTACTACTACTACAACAACAACAACAACAACTACTACTACTATACTACTACTGAAACTAGTACTACTACAACTACTGCTACTATTACCACTGCTATAACTACTCGTACAACTACTCATATTGCGACTGCTACTAGTACTCCAACTTCTCCGCCTCCCACTACAGATACTACTACTACTACTACTGTTGCTACTACCAATACAACTACTGTAGCTACTACACCCATTGCTAGCATAGATGATAGATGGGTAGTCAACCATATGATAGGGAGGGGAACTCAGCCAAGGACCTACGACTGAAAGAGATAGCAATAACTAAAGTCACATAGATCACTCCTTCCTCAAAGTTTAGGAGCTAGAAGGTGGGGTACAGTGGTTGTTTTCTATAAGATTCTAAAGGGATCAGGAAATGTTTGTCGACTCAGAGCCCTATGGGGTCGAAAGCAGGTAGGGGAGAGATGAGAGCTAGCTCGACCATCAATCAAAAATCAACAAGTGGTAGGTCTGCTTCCATTTCCCTCAAAACTCCCTCGAGCTGCCCGACTTAAATACGGCCCTAAGCGCTTATCTAACCTTGTGCCCAGATGCTTTGAAGGCTGCTGAATTTAATGAAATAAATAATGCCTCGAGCGAGGAACTCCCAAATCAGCCAGTCCGCGAGAGAGGGAAGTGGATAGGGGAGGAATTGTTGCATTATGCTCATCAGCCAAAAATCCTCCACATCCACTCCTGAGAAGCTTCTTTCATTGCATTACAGAAACCACCCACAAAGGAAGACCAGTACTACTACCCAAGAAATTGTGAAAGTCACTGGATAGGTTCGACAGGAGTTTTTAGGGTTGGAATTCTACTCTATTCTTTCTCAAATCCCATTGGGATCCTATAAAAGAATCACATATCCCATTCCTGTGAATGATCCTATATAGTTCGTATATCTATTTCATCATTCGATCACGAAAATAGAAACAGATTGATAGCACAAAAGACTAAGCATTAGTGGTAGTGGGATTTCACTTCTACCCGAGCTCCAAGAAAAGATATTCTCTCCCATCATTTTTTAGCTTTCCAAATTAATCCTGCAGGTACATACACAGCATCTCTTTCTTTTCCCCAGAAAGGGAAGAAGAATGAGACCAGGTGGAGAGCGCATGAGTTTGAGGTTGGTGATGAAGTGTTGTCCTGAGAAAGGAAGTCAGTCAGAGAGACACGGTCAGACCAAACTCTCCAACCCCACATCTTACTAAACTACATGACCTCAATCCTTATCGCTTTCAATCTTGATGGTAGATAGTTTACTGTCTTTTATCTCTAATCTTCCAACGGGGGTCAAGTTCGGAGATGACTTCTGGGATATGCCAGATAGCCCTGTGTTCCTAGCTGGCCCCGGTCCTATAGTATAGCCCTTGCACTTATTGTATCGGGTCACAATGCCAAGGTTCTCTTCAATGCAAAAAGTTGAATCCTTTATTGGCCTCCTCCAGCCCCAATTTGCTCCACAGCCTCTGGGTAATAGAATGGACTGCAGTATAGGACAATCTTTGGCCTATGTGAAATAACCAAGAAGAGTGTTCTCCCAAATAACACAACCTCTGGCTTATCACCGGCAGTCTGTTCAGGGTTCTAAACTCAATGGTGGTAAATAAACATGAGGGTTGCGCTCATTGGGGGACTTAACCCAACACCTTATCGCAGTGGTCTATCCACGCTCATATCCTAAAAAAATGAGTCGGGGCCAATAGTGTGCTGCTGGAGATTCATAGACTGCATTGGAAGGGGACACTGTCAGTGAATCATAGGCCATTGGAGTAGCCACCCTACTACATGAACAACTATCCTCACAAGCATTTTTGCCGACAGAAGCCAAGCTAGCTTGTTGTCTACTTCATGAGCCTTCACTGCCCTATTCTGTAACTTCCCTTCTTTCGTTCATCCACAAGGTAGTCAAAAGAAAAAGAGAAAGGGGTGGCTATAATGCAGGAGTCATGGCCGTTGTATGCCACGAGGTCCCTATGGACAAGGGGATAGTGACTCTCGGCTAATAGTACTACTACTGCTACCACTACTGCTACTATAACTATAACTGCCAATACAATTATTACCATTGCTACTACTTCCACTACTACAACTACTATTACTACAACAACTACTACTACTACTGCTACCACTACTACTACTACAACAAATTCCCTTACCACTACAACTAGCACTAATACTTCTACCACTTCCCCTACTACCACTGCTATTGCTACTACTTCTACTGCAACTACTACTGCTACTATTACTACTATTACTACCACTACTATAGCTACTATTACTAGTACTACTATTGCTTCGACTAACTACTACTTCTCCTACAACTACTACTACTCCAACTACTCCTACTACTATAGCTACAACAACTATTGATACCACTATAACTACTATCGTTGCTACTACTACTATTGCTGCTACCACTACTCTTCTTCTCCAATTTCTACTGCTACCACAACTACTACTGCACTATTACAATTGTATCTACTAATACTACTACTATAGCTACTACGACTACTGCTTCTACTACCGCTATTAACACTACTACTTCTACTAATTCCACTACTATTGCTGGCACCATTGCTACTACTACCACTACTACAAATACTGCTACTCCGAGTACTACTTCTGCAACAACTACTGCTATGACTACTACTACTAGTACTACTACTACAAATGCTGCAACTACCACCACTACTACTATTACTACTACTGCTACTGCTACTGCTACTACTACCACTACTACTGCTACTACTGCTACTACTACAACAACTATGATAACTACTAGTCCTACTACAGCTGTAGCTCCTGCTGCTGCTACTACTAGTACTACTACTACTACTACTTTTAGTGCTACTACTACTTCTACTACTACTACTTCTCCGACTAATAGTACTACTATTGCTACTACTTTTACTAATACTACTACTACTATTACTGCTCCAACTACTACTAATACTACTATTAAAACAAGCACTCCTACAACTACTACTACCACCACTACAACTCCTGCTGCTTCTACTACTCCTACGATGACTACAACTACTACTATAATAACTACAACTACTGCTACTGCTACTATTCCTACTGCTATAGCTGCTACTAGTGCTACTACTATAATAACTACTACTATGACTCTGCCTCCTACTACTACTGCTCCTACTCCTACTCCTACTACTACTCCTGCTACTACTATAATAACCATCATGATAACTATAACTACTACTACTGCTGCTGCTTCTACTCTTGCTGCTACTATAATGGCTACTACTACTATTGCTACTATTACTACTACTACAACGACTAGTACTACCACTACTACTGGTACTGCTACTACTACTACTACTACTCCTCCTATGCTAACTCCACCAAATACTACTACTACTACTACTACTACCAATACTACAACAACTACTACTACTATTGCTACTGCAACACCTACTGCTGCACTACTACTAGCACTACTACTACTACAACTACTACTAGCACTACTACTACTACAACTTCTACTAATACTACTACTACTACCACAACTACTAGTCCTACTACAGCTATTAGTACTACTATAACCATAACTACCACTCCTATTACTACTACTACAGCAATAGTAGTAGCAGCCGGAGCAATAGTATTAGTTGTAGTAATAGTAGTATAGTAGTAGTGGTGGTAGTAGTAGTAGTAATTGGAGTAGTAGTAATAATAGTAATAATATTATCAGTACTTATAGTAGTAGTAGCAGTAGTAGTAGGAGTATTAGTAGTTGTAGTAGTGGTAGTTATTCTAGTTATCGGTGCACTGGTAGGAGTAGGAGTTTGAGTAGGAGTAGTAGTACAGGTTCAAGTAGTATTAGTATTGCTAGTAGGAATAGTAGTAATTGCAGTAGCAGGAGTAGGAGTAGGAATAGCAGTAGTAGTAGTAGTAGTAGTAGCAGCAGCAGTTATAATAGTAGTAGTATGTAGTAGTAGTAGTAGCAGCAGTAGCAGTAGTAGTAGTCGAAGTAGTAGTAGCATTACTAGTAGTAGTAGTAGGGGTAGTAGTAGTAGTATTACTAGCAGTATTAGTAGTAGTATTAGTAGTAGTTGTTCAAGTAGTAGTAGCACTAGTAGTTGTTGTAGTAGTAGTAGCCATAGTAGTAGTAGCAAAAGTATTAGTAGTAGCAGTAGTAGCTGTAGTAGTAGAAGCAGTAATATGAGTATTAGTAGTAGAAGTAATACTAGTAACAGAAGTAGTTGTAGGTGTAGTTTTAGGACTCAGAGTAAAAGTAGTAGCACTAGTTGTTGTAGCCGGAGTAGTAGTAGTAGGCAGAGAAGGAGCAGCAGCAGCAGTAGTAGTAGTCATTGTAGTAGTAGTGGTAATAGTAGTAGTAGAAGTAGTAGTCTAAGTAGTAGTGGCTGTAGTTGTAGTTGTAGTAGTAATATTAGTAGTAGTAGTGGTAGTAGTAGTAATAGTAGTAGTAGTAGTAGTCAAAGTAATAGTAGTAGTAGTAGGAGGAGGAGGAGGAGGAGTATCAATAGTAGTAGTATTAGTAGTTGTTGCAACAGTACTAGAAGTACTAGTAGAAGTAGTTGTTAAAGCACTAGTGGTAGTAGTAGTTGTTGTAGGAGAAGTAGTAGTAGTAGTAGTATGAGCAATAGTAGTAGTAGTGTAGTAGTTGTACTAGTAGTGTAGTAGTTGTAGGAGTAGTAGTAGTAGAAATAGTAGTAGTAGTAGTAGTAGCAGCAGCAGCAGTAGTAGCAGTAGTAGTAGACATTGTAGTAGTAATAGTAGGGGTAGTAGTAGTAGTAGAAGCACTAGTAGCAATTGCAGTAGTAGAAGCTATAGCAGTAGTGGTAGCCGAAGGAGTAGTGGTAGTAGTAGTTGTAGCACTACTAATTTTAGTGGCAGCCAAATTAGGGGTAGTAGTAGTTGCAGTAGTAGTAGCAGTAGTTGCAGTAGTAGTAGTTGTTGTTGTTGTTGTAGCAATAATAGCAATAGTAGCAGTAGTAGTATAAGTAATAGTAGTGGTAGTAGTTTTTGTAGCAGTAGTAGTTGTAGTGGCTGTCGAAGAAGTGGTAGCAGTAGTAGCAATAGTAACCGTAGTAGCAGTAATAATAGTAGTATCAATCGTAACAGTAGTATAAGCAGTCGTGGTAGTAATAGAAGTAGTAATAAAACTAGAAGTAGCAGCAGCAGCAGTAGTAGTAGTAGTAGCATCAGTAGTAGTAGTAATAGTAGTAGTAGTAGTAGTAATACTAGTATTAGCAGTAGTAGTTGTAGTGGTGATAGTATTAGTTGGAGTAGTAGAAGTAGTAGCAGCGGTAATTATAGTAGGAGAAGTGGTAGTACTCATTGTGGTAGTAGTAGCAGTGGTAGTAGTATTAGTAGTTGCTGTAGTAGTCATTGTGGTATTAACAGCAACAGTAGCAGTAGTGGTAGTAGTAGTCACAACAACTATAGTAGTTATAGCAATTGTAGCTGCTGCTATAGTTGTAGTAGTCATAGTTGCAGTAGTAGAAGTAGTAGTTGTAGCAGCAGTAGTAGTAGCAGTAGCAGTAGTGATAGTAGCAGTAGTATTAGTAGTAGTAGTAGTAGTAGTGGTAGTAGCAGTAGTATTCGTAGTAGCAGTAGCATTGGTAGTAGTTGTAGAAGTTGTAGTAGTAGTAATTGTAGTAGTAGTAGCAGTGGCAGTAGTTGTAGCAGTAGTAGTACTAGTTGCATTAGTGGCAGAAGTAGCAGTAGTCATAGTAGTAGAAGAAGTAGCAGCAGTAGCAGTAGTAGTTGTTATAGTAGTAGTAGTAGTAGTAGTAGCTTTAGTAGTAAAAGTAGCAGTCGTAGTAGTGGTGGTTGTAGTAGCAGTAGTAGCCGCAGTAGCTGAAGTAGCAATTGTAGGCAGTTGTAGCAGTAGCACTAGTAGTTGTAGTAGCAGTAATAGTTGTAGCAGAAGGTAGTAGTAGTAGTAGCAACAGCAATAGTAATTTTTGTAGTAGCAAAGCTAGTAGTAGTAGTGGTAGTAGTAGCAATAGTAGTAAAAGAAGTAGTAGTTGTAGTAGTAGCAGAGGTGGTAGCAATAGTAATAGCAGTACCAGAAGCATTAGAAGTTCTAGTAGTAATATTAGTAGTAGTAGTGGTAGTAGCAATAGTAGTAGTAGTAGTAGTAGTAGTAGAACCACTAGTAGTAGTTGCACTCGCAGTAGCTGAAGCAATTATAGTAGCCATAAGAGTAGTGGTAGTAGTATTTGTAGTACTGGTTATTGTCATTATTGTAATAATAGCAATAGTAGCAGTAATAATAGAAGTAGTAGTAGTAGTAGCAGTAGTAATTTTAGTGGTAGTTAGTAGTAGTAGGAGTAGTAGGAGTAGTGGTACTTGTAGTAGGCATAGTAGTTGTTATAGCAAGATAAGCTGTCGTTGTAGCAGTAGTAGCGGTAGTAGTAGCAGCAGTAGTAGTAGAAGTAGTAGTGGCATTTGAAGAAGTAATGGTAGTAATGCTAGTAGCAGCAGCAGTAGTAGTAGTAGCAGCAGCAATTGTAGTAGTAGTAGCAGCATTAGTAGTAGGAGCCATCGTAGTGACATTAGTAGTAGTAGCAGTAGTAGTAGTAGAATTTGAAAAAGGAGCAATAGTAGTAGTTGTAGTAGTAGCAGTAGCAGTAGTAGTCATACCAATAGTAGCAGCAGTGGCAGTAGTTGCAAAAGTAGGAGTAGTATTTGAAAAAGGAGCAATAGTAGTAGTTGTAATAGCAGCAGCAGTAGTAGTAATCATACCAATAGTAGCAGCAGTGGCAGTAGTTGCAGAAGTAGGAGTAGTTGTAGTAGCAGTAGTAGCAGTGGTACCAGTATTAACAATAATAGCAGTATTAGAAATAGTAGGAGCAGTAGTAGTAGCAGTAGTAGTAGTTTGAGTAGTTGGGGTAGTAGTAGTAGTTGTTGTAGCAGTCATAGTAGTCATAGTAGCAGCAGTAGTAGCAGAAGTAATAGTAGTAGTAGTAGTTGCAGAAGTAGAAGTAGCAGCAGCAGTAGTAGTGGCAGTAGTAGTAGCAGAAGTACTAGTAATGGTAACAATAGAAGTAGCAGTTGAATTATTAGTAGTAGCTATTGTTGTTGTTGTAGAAGTAGTTGTAGAAGAAATACTCGTTGTAGCAGCAGCAGTAGTAGTAGCAAGAGCAGTAGAAGTTGTAGTGGTATTAGTAGTAGTAGTTCTACCAATAGCAGCAGTAGTAGTACTTGTAATAGAAGTTTCAGCAGCAGGAGTAGTTGTCATAGTAGTAGGAGTTGTAGCGGTAGTAGGAGAAGTAGTAGTCATAGTTGTAGTAGTAAAAGTAGGAGAAGAAGTCACAATAGTGGCAATAGCAATAGCAATATTAGTTTTGGTCAAAGTAGTAGTTGTTGTTATAGTAGAAGTAGCAGCAGTTGTTATAGTAGTAGTAGAAGTAGTAGTAGTAGCAGTAGTTGTTATAGTAGTGATAGTGGTCACAGTACTAGTTGCATTAGTAGTTGTACCGGTAGTAGTAGTAGTCACAGTAGTAGTAGTAGTAGTAGGAGTTGTAGGAGTAGCAATAGAAGTAGTAGCTGTAGTAGCAGTAATAGTGGAAGTAGTAGGAGTAGTAGGAGTAGTAGTACTAGTAGCAGTAGTGGTAGTAGCAGTAGCGGTGGTAGCAGTAGTACTAGTAGCAGCAGAAGAAATAGTAGTAGTTGGAATAGTAGTTGTAGTAGTTGTTGTTGTAGTAGTAGTTGAAATAGTAGTAGATGTAGTTGTGGAAATAGTAGTGGTATTAGTTGTAATAGGTGTTGTAGTAGTACAGCTACTAGTAGCAACAGTAGTAGTAGTACTAGAAGTAGCAGTAGTAGTTGCAGTAGTAGGAGTAGTAGTAGGAGTAACAGTAGTAATAGTAGTTGTTGTTGTAAAAATTATAGTAGTAGTAATAATCATATTAGTAGTAGTAGAAGTAGTGGTAGTATTGGTAGTTGTAGTTGTACTAGGAGGAGTCGCAGTAGTGGTAGTAGTCATAGTAGTAGTAGTATTAGTAGTAGTAGTTTTAGTAGCTGTAGGAGTTCTAGTAGTAGTAGCAGTAGTGGTAGTATAAGTAGTAATTGTAGTAGTAGTAGTAGCATTAGTAGTAATAGCAGTAGCTGAAGTAGTAGTAGCACTGGTAGTAGTAGTAGTAGTAGTAGTAGTAGTAGTAGTAGTAGTAGCAGCAGCAGTAATAGTAGTAGCAAAAGTAGTAGTTGCAGTAGTAGTAGTTTTGGTACTAGTAGTGGTAGTAGCAGCAACAGTAGTAGTAATAGTCATAGTAGTAGTCTTAGAAGTAGTAGTAGTAGTAGTAGTAATAGTAGCTGTAGTAGTAGCAATAGTAGTAGTAGTAATAGTAGTGATAGTAGGAGTGATAAAATTATTAGCAAGAGTAGTTTTAGTAGAAGTGTTTGCAACAGTAGTTGTAGTTGCTGCAGTAGGAGTAGTAGTAGTTGTAGTAGTAGTAGTAGTTATTGTTGCACTAGTAGTAGTTATTGTAGTAGTAGTATTAGCAAAAGTTGTATTAGGAATAGTACTTCATGTAGTAGGAGGAGTGGTAGCAGAAGTAGTAGTAGTAGTAATAATAGTTGTAGTAGTAGTTGTTGTAGTAATAGCACGAGTAGTAGTAGTAGTAGCAGTAGCACGAGTAGTAGTAGTAAAAGTTGTTGTTGTAGTAGTAGTAGTAATAGTAATAGCAGCAACAGTAATAGTGGTAGCAAGAGTAGTATTAGTAATAGTTGGAGTAGTAGAGGTATTT
The DNA here is from genome assembly GCA_005019695.1 of Trichopus zeylanicus subsp. travancoricus. Lineage (NCBI taxonomy): Eukaryota > Viridiplantae > Streptophyta > Magnoliopsida > Dioscoreales > Dioscoreaceae > Trichopus > Trichopus zeylanicus. The sequence continues at coordinate 9,192 of RXID01015159.1, forward strand.
GTAGTAGGAATAGGAGGAGTAGTAGTAGAAGTAGTTGCAACAGTAGTAGTAGCTGCAGTAGCAAGAGTAGTCATTGTTGTTGTAGTAAAATTAGTAGGAGTTGTATTAGGTATTATATTAGGAGGAGTAGTGGTAGTGGTAGTAGTAGTAGTGGTAGTAGAAGTAGTAGTAGTAGTAATAGGCGTAGTAGTAGTGATGGTAGTAGCAATAGCATTAGCTCTAGCAGTAGTAGTAGTAGCAATAGTATTAGCTCTAGCAGTAGTAGTAGTAGCAATAGTAGTAGCAGTAGTAGTAATCATAGTAGTAGTTGTTGTGGTGGTAGGAGGAGTTGTAGTAGTTGCAGTTGTGGTAGTAGAAGTAGTCAAAGTAGTCACAGTAGTAGCAGTAGCGGTAGTCATTGTAGCAGCAATAGTAGTAGTGGTAATAATATTAGTTGTTGCAGTAGTAGTAGCAGAAGTAGTAGTAGGGGGAGAAGATGTAGTAGTAGTAGTAGTACTAGTAGTAGCAGAAGCAGTAGTAGTAGCAGTAATAGTTGTCATAGTAGTAGTTGGAGTAGGCGTAGCAACAACAATAGTTGCGGTAGTCACAGTAGTAGTAATAGTAGCAGCAAAAGTAGTAGCCGTAGAACAAATTCTTGCACTATCAGCTGTAGTAGTTTCTATACAAGGAGTAGTAGTAGTAGTAGCCGTTGATGTACTAGTAGTTGTACTAGTAGCAAGAGTAGTAGCAGTAGCAGTAGCAATAGCAGCAGCAGCAACAACAGTAGTTGTTGTTCTAGTAGTAGTAGTAGTAGTAGTAGTAGTAGTAGTAGTAGTAGTAGTAGTAGTAGTAGTAATAGTAGTAGTAATTGTAGTAGTAGTAGTAGTAGTGGTACTAATAGTAGTAGCGGTAGTAGTTGTAATAGCAATGGTAGTAGTTGTTGTTGTAGCAATAGTAGTGGCAGTAGTAATAGCAGTAGTTGTAGTCGTTGTAGTAATAGTAGTAGTAGTAGTGGTAGTAGTAGTAGTTGTTGCTGTAGTAGTTGTAGTTGTTGTTGTTGTTGTAGTAGTCAGAGAGTTAGAAGGAGCAGTAGTATTAGTAGCAATAGCAGCCTCGGTAGTAGTAGTAGTAACAGTCTCAGTAGTAGTAGTAGTAATAGTCGTATTAGTAGCATCAATAGCATGAGCTGTAGAAGTAGTAGTAGTAGTAGTAATAGTCACAATAGTAGTTGTAGTTGTAGTAGTAGCAATAGCAGTAGCAGCAGCTATTGCTGTAGTTGTTGGAGTAGAAGTAGTAGTAGTAGTAGTTTTAGAAGTAGTAGTAGTGGTACTTAGAGTAGCAGTAGTGGTAGTAGTAGTAGAAGTAGTAGTACTCAGAGTAGCAATAGTAGTCTTGGTAGCAGTAGTAGCAATATTAGTAGTAGAAATAGGAGTAGTAGTTGTAGTAGCAGTAGCAGCAGAAATAGTTGTCGTCATAGTAGTAGTTGTAGTAGCAATATCAGTATTAGTATTAGTAGTAGTAGTAGTAGTAATAATAATAGTAGTTGAGGTAGCCGTAGTAGTGGTAATAGGAGTAGTTGTAATAGTAGAATTAGCAGAAGGCAGAAGTAGTTGCAGTAGTAGTAATAATAGGAAAAGTAGTTGCAGTAGTAGTAGTAGAAGTAGTAGGAGTCGGAGTAGTAGTCGGAATAAGTTCCAAAGAAGTAGTAGTAGGAGTAGAAGTAGCAATAGTAGTGGTATTAGTAGTAGTAGCAACAGTAATAGCTGCAATTGTAGTGGTAGTTGCAGCGGTAGAGACAACAGCAGTAGTAGCAGCACAGTAATAGTAGTAAAAGTAAAACTAGTAGTAGTAGTAGTGGTAGTAGTAGTAGTATTAGTAGCAGAAGCAGTAGTAGTTCGTGTAGAAGTTGTAGTAGTAGTAGTAGTAGCAGGAGTAGTAGCAGAAGTAGTAGAAATCATAGTAGTAGTAGTAATAATTCTGTTAGTATCAGTAGTAGTAGTATTAGTAATAGTAGTATTGTAGTACTAGTTTTATTTGTAGCTGCATTTTTAGTCGCAGAAGTAGTAGTAGTAGTAGTAGTATTAATAGTAGTAGTAGTTGTAGTAGTAGTAGTAGTAGTAGCAGTAGTTGAAGTAGTTGGAGTTGTAGAAGTAACATTGGTAGCAGTAGTAGTGGTAGTAATAGTAGTAGTAGGTATAGCAGTAGTAGTACAAGTTGTAGTAGTAGCAGTGGTATAAGCAAGAGTAGTAGCAGTAGCACAGGTAGTAGCAATAGTAGCTGTAGCAATTGCAGTAGTTGCAGTAGCAGTAGTAGCAGTAGCAGTAGTAGTAGTAGCAGTTGCGGTCGAACCAGTAGTAAGAGTAGCAATAGTAGCAGTTGTAGTAGTATTAGTAGTAGTAGTAGTAGTTGAAGAAGTAGTAGTAGTTATAGTAGTTGTAGCTGTAGTAGTTGTTATCGTTGCAGCAACAACAATAATAGTAGGAGGAGATGGAGTAGTAGTAGTTATTGTTGTTGTTGCAGGAGTATCACTAGTATTAGAAATTGTAGAAATAGTAGAATTAGTAGTAGCTATATAAGAAGCAGTAGCAGTAGCAGTACTAATAGTAGTAGTAGAAGTTGCAATAGTAGCAATAAGAGCGGTTGTACACGTAATAGTAGTGGTCGTAGCAATAGTAGCAATTGTTACAGTAGTAGTAGTAGTAGTAGTGGAAAGAGTAGCAGTAGTAGCTGTAGTAGTGGAAGTAGTAACAATAGAAGCCGTAATAATAGTGATAGTAGTAGTAGTGGGAGTAGCAGCAGCAACAATAGCAGTAGTAGTAGTAGGAGCAGTAGTAGTGGTTCAAGTAGTAATAGTACTAGTAGTAGTAGTAGCAGCAGCAGTAGCAGAATTACTACTGCTACTCGAACTCCTACTTGGGCTACTGCTCCTACTATTTCTACACCTACAACTACTACCACTTATCCTACTCCAACTACTTCTAATATCACTTCTACTGCTACTATTATTACTACTTCTATACCTATTCCTGCACCTGCTAGTAGTACTACTACTCCTACTCCTACTACAACTACTCCTAATCCTACTGTTGTTGTAGTTGCAACTACAACTTCTACTACTGCTACCTACAGCTACTACTGCTGCTACTTCTACTGCTACTCCTACTACGACTACTTCTACTACTACTACTACTTCTACAACTATTACTATGAATAATACTACTACTATATTACTTCTACTACTACTTCTACTACTAATACTAACACAATTACAACAACTTTTATGACTACTACTAATGCTACTACTCCTCCTACTACTACTTTCATTACTACAACTACAACTACTCCTACTACTCCAAACACTACTACTAATACCACTTCTACAACTACTTCTCCTCCTCCTCCTACTACTACTACTACTCCAACTCGTACTACTACTACTATAACTACTAATATTGCTTCAACGGCTACAACTACTACAACAACTAGTGTTGCTTCATCGGCTACTGCTACTTCTACCACTATCATAATTGATACTACTACTACTATAACTTATACCACTACTGCTACTACTAGTACAACTACTACTATTGCTTCAACTGCTACTGCTACTACTGTAACTACTATTACTACTAATACTACTGCTACTACTGCTACTACTGTTACAACTACTACTACTAGTACAACTACTACTATAACTGTTACACCTGCTACAATTATAACAACTACTACTACTAAAACTACTACTACTACTACCACTATTGCAACTACTGCTACTAATGCCTTGACAACTACTGCTACTACTATTGCTACTACTATTGCTACTACGACTACTACTACTCCTCCTATTACTACTACTAATAATACTACTACTACTACTTCAACTGTTACTAATACTACTATTACTACTGCTCTTGTTGCGATTACTGCTACTACTACCCCAAATACTACTACTGCTACCCCTACTACTACTGCTACTACTATTACAACAACCACTACGACTACTCCTCCTCCTCCTACTACCACATCTATTACTAATGCTACTACTAGTACTACTACTACCACTACTACTACAACCACCACCACCACTACTACTACTGCTGCTTCTACTGACACTACTACTTCTACTACTACCTCTACTACTACTACTACTACTGTAACTTCAACAACCAATTCTACTACTACTCTTATAACTACTATAATTACTACAAATAATACAATTACTACTACAACATCAACAACAACAACAACAACTTCTACTATTACTACAGTACTACTGGTACGACTACTATTACTATTACTACTGCTACTACAATTGCTACTACTAATATAGCTACTACTACTTCTATTGCTACTGCTACAACTACTACTTCTTCTTCGACTACTACTACTGCTGCTGCTACTAATACTATTACTATGACTACTACTACTTATACAACCACTTCTACAGCAACTACTATTATTGCTACTACTGCTACTGCTACTACTACTACAACTACTACTGCTACTACTGCTTTGGATGCAACTGCTTCTACTACTAGTACTATAGCTACTAGTTATGCTACTACCAAGACTACCCCTACTATTAGTACTACTGCTTCCACTACTGCTACTAATACTACTGCTGCTGCTGCTGCTACTACTCTTACTATTACAACTATTACTGCAACTACTATCTCTGTTGCTACTACTACCTCTCGAACTACTACTACTATTGCAACTACTTCTACTGTTATTGCTGCTAATACTACTATGACTACTACTACTACCACTAATGCTTCTACTACTGCTACTACTATTATTATGGCTACTGATACTACTACTACTACTATTGCTACTATTACTACTACTACTACAACCACTACTACTGCTGCTAGTCCTATTACTCCTACTACTACAGCTACTGCTACTACTACTACTACTCATACTACACCTTCTACTACTACTACTTCTATTACTTCTAGTGGTACTACTATAGCAACTTTTACGACTACTACCTATGCGACTACTACTATTGCTACTACTACAACTACTACTACTAGTTCTACTACCACTACTACTACTCCTAATACTATTATGCCTCCTATGGCTACTACTGCTACTACTACAGCTAGACTGCTATGACTACTTCTGCTATTGCTGTAGCTAATGCTACTACTGCTACTACTGGTACTACTCCTGCTGCTGCTACTGCTGCTACCACTGTTGCTACTACTACCACTGGTGCTTCAACTACTATGACAACTACTGCTATTGCTACTACTACTACTAATACTTCTACTGCTTCTACTACTACTACTACTTCACCTAGCACTACTACTACTGCTATTACTTCTGCTACTACTACCACTGCTACTATTGCTGCTGCGACTACTACCACTTCTCCCATTGCTACTACTACTAGTACTATGATAGCTACTACTACTATTACTTCTGCTATAACAATAACTACTACTACCTCAACTACTAAAACTACTACTACAACTATTGTTGCTGCTACTACTACTACTACTACTACTATTATTGCAACTACTACTACTGCTGCTATAACTTCTACTGCTGCTGCTAAGGCTGCTGCTTCCACTACGACTGTTACTGTCGCTACTACTACTATTACTGGTACTTCTCGTACTACTTCGACTACTGGTACTACTACTCATTCTGCTATTGCTACTACTACTAATACTCCAACTGCTACTATGGCTACTACTACTATTGCTACCAATGCAACTGCAACTACTACTACTACTCCTGCTAATACTACTACTACTATTGCTCCTACAACTCCTAATACTACTACCGCTGCTTCTACTAATAATACGACTACTTCTGCTCCTTCACCACTACCACTACTATTATTTTTACTAATAACACTCGTACTACTACTACTCCTCCTGCTATTACTGCTATTGACCAACTACAACTACTGTTGCTGCTGCTACTACTACTATGACTAATACTGTTCCAACTATCGCTACTGCCGCAACTACCACTCCTACTGCTCTGGCTACTACTACTCCTCCTACTACTGCTCCGGCTACTACTACTATTACTCCTACTCCTACTACTACTACTATAACCACTAGTACTATCATTGATACTCCTACCACTACTGCTACTACTGATATACCTACTATTACGGCTACTACTACCACTCCTACTGCAACTACTACTGCTCCTACTATTACTACTACTACTACAACTCCGACTACTACAAGTGCTACAACTGCTCCTACTGCTATAACTAATGCGACAACCACAACTACTACTACTAGTACTACGGCTAATATGGTTGCTGTTACTGCTACCACTACTGCAACTCCTTCTACTACTACTACTACTACTACTACTGTTGTGGCTACAATAGCTACTACTGCTACTACAAGTGCTATTACTTCTCCTACTACTACTACTATTGCTACTACTATTGCAACTACTACTACTGCTACTACTACTCCTACTGCCACTTCTACTACTACTAATGCTACTATTACTGCTACTATGACTACTACTACTTCTCCTAGTACTACTATTACTACTACTACTATGATAGCTACTACTGTTACTGCTACTAATACTACTACTAGTACAGCTACAGCAACTACTACAACTACCACAACTATTAAAAATACTACTACTACTTCTGCTGCTGCTACTACTATTGCTATTACTGCCATTATTGCTACTACTACTACAACTGCTACAACGGTTACTACTACTACTACTAATACTACTACTACTAGTATTGCACCTGCTTGTACTGCTACTATTACAACTGCTATTATGATACTACTGCTACTACTACTATTACTATTACTACTACTAGTACTAGTACTACTACTACTGCTGCTGCTACTACTACTACTACTACTGCTACTACTACTACTACCACTATTATTTTGGCTACTACTACTTTTACTATTACTACAACGAATACAACTGGTACTGGTACTAATGTTACTATTGCTACTATTACTGTTATTTCTCCTTCTATTACAACTACAACTACGACAACAACAACAACTACTACTGCTATTGCTAGTACTACTACCCCAACTAGTACTGCTACTACTACTGCCTATACTATTGCTACTGCAATAACCACTAACACTACTGCTCCAACTACTATTACTACTGCTACTATTTCTTCTACTCCTACTGCTACTATTACTGCTACTACTCTGGCTTCTACTACTACTGCTGCTTCTATTATTTTCAGAAATAATACTGCTACTACTACCGCTACTACTACAGCTTCGACTATTGCAATTGCTACTGCTACTTCTACTACTAATGCTACTGCTACTACTACTTCCCCTACTACTACTGCTATTGTTGCTATTGTTACTACTACAATTGCTACTACTACCATTACTACTAATGCTACTCCAACTACTTCTACTACTGCAACTATTACTCCTATTGCCACTACTACTACAACTCCTACTGCTGCTCTTGCTACTACTACTACTACTCCCACTACTACTACTGCTACAACTACTATTGTTACTACTGATGCTCCTACTGCTATTGCTATTATAACTACTCCTACTACAACTACAACTGCTCCTACTTTTACTACTATTATTTCTACTACAGCTCTTAATACTACAAGTGCTACAATCGCTCCTACGGCTCCTACTACTACAACTACTACTACAACTAATGCTACTACCACCACCACTACTACTAGTAGTACTACGGCTACTGTTGTTGCTGTTATTACTATTGCTACTTGTACTGCTACTACTTCTATAACTACTACGGCTACTATGACTACTACTACTACTGTTACTACTACCCCGACTTCTACTACTACTGCTAACACTACGACGACGACTACTACTACTAGTACTACTACTAGTACTACTACTATTTCTACTACTACTACTTATGTACTAGAACTACTACTATAGCTACTACAACTACCTCTGCTGCAGTTGCTGCTATTATAGCTAGTACTGCTACCACTACAACTACTGCAACTTCTGCTACTAATGCTACTGCTTATACTATTTCTTCCCCTACACCTACTACTACTGCTCCTGCTTCTGCTACTACCCCTCCTAATTCTACAACTACTGCTACTGCGGCTACTACTACTAATTCTATTACTAAAGCTTCTGCTGATACCGCTACTACAACTACTACTACTGCTCTTACTATTAGTACTACAACTGCTACTCCTACTACTACTAAAGCTACTGCTGTTGCTAGTACTCCTACTACTACTGCTATTACTCTGGCTGCGACTGCTACTCCTACTACAACTACCACAACTGCGGCTACTACTATAGCAATTAGAACAATTGCTTATGCTACTACTGCAACTACTACTACTGCTACTACTTCTACTACTAGTACGGCTGCTATCACGACTACTCCTACAACTACTAATATTTTACTACTACTATTACGGCTACTACAACTACTTCTGCTACTACTACTACAACTACTACTACTACTTGTCCTACAACAACTAGTGATACTGCTACTGCTATGGCTACTAATACTACTATTGCTACTGTTGCTGCATCTACTATAGCTACTACTACTACTACTACAACTACTGCTACTTATGCTACAACTGCTATAGCTAATACTGCTTCTCCTATTACTATTGCTGCCACTACTACTGCTACTGCTATAGCTACTAATACTAATACTACTACTACCACTACTACTACTACTATTGTTGCTAGTATTACCTCTCACACTATAGCTACTACTTCTACTACTAAAATAATACTACTACTGCTACTACAACTACACTAATACTACTACTACTACTACTACTACTGTAACAATTGTTGCTACTACTGTTACTAATACTACTTCTGCCCCTACTATTGCTACTACTATTACTACTATTGCGGCTACTACTACTAATACTACTGCTACAACTATTGTTACTACTGCTACTACTAAGACTGCTACTTCTATTATTACTATTACTACTACTATTACTACTATTGCTACTTCTGCTACGACAACAACGACTACTACTATTGCCACTATGGCTACTACTGCTACCAATACTAGCTTGCAACAACTGCTACTACTACTTCTACTGTTACCATTATTGCTGCAACTACCACTACTGCTACAACAGCTACTAGTACTACTACTATAACTATAGCTATTGCTACTACTGCTGCTACTCATACAACAACTACTGTTGCTACTACTACTTCTCCTACTAATACTACAACTGCTAAGACTTCTAGTACTACTACTAATGCTACTACTACTACTACTACGATGGCTACTACAATAACTACTACTACTACTGCAATTACAGATACTTCTACTAATACTACTCCTACTACAACAACTACAGCTGCTGCTACTGCTATAGCTACTACTACTACTACTACTTCTTCTACTACTACATCTTGTACCACTACTCCTACTACTACTATACTACTACTACAATTGCAACTACTGTTTTTACCACTACTCCTACTACAACTACTATTACTACTACTACTTCTTCTACTAGAGCTACTACAAATACCACTGCTACATCTTCTACTACTACAACTACAACTACTGCTACTACCATTGCTACCGCCACAACTATGACAATAGCTACTACAATGACTGCTACAACTACTACTGCTACTACCCCAACTACTAAAACTACTACTACTATTACTACAACTTCTACTACAAACGCTACTATGGCTACCACTATTACTGCTGCTGCTACTACTATTACTACTATAACTACTACTGCTACCACAACAACTACTACTATAACTATTAGTACTACTTCCCCTACTATTTCTACTAGCATTGTTGTTGCGGCTACTACCTCCCACTACTGCTACTACTTCTCCTACTACTATAACTACTACTACAACTATTACTACAATAACTACTGCTACAGGTACTACTACTACTACCACTACTACAACTGCTACTACAACAATGGCTACTATTGCTACTACTGCTCCCACTACATTTTTTTTTTTTGCTTCTATAACAACTACTGCAACTGCTACTGCTACTATTACTACTTTTGTTATTTCTACTAATACTTCTACAACTCCTGCTACTACTACTACTACTATTATTTTTACTAATGATACTCTTGCTACTACTTCTACTACTTTTATTTTTACTTATGATACTCCTGCTACTATTGCCGCAACGACTACTTTCTCAACTGCTACTGCAAAAGGTACTCCTACTACTACTACTAGAAATACTGCACCAACTACTACTACTTCTACTACTGCTCCTACTACCACAGCCGTTGCTGCCAATACTACTGTAGCTTTTACTACAACAACAACTACTCCTACTGCTACTACTACTACAACCTCAATTGCTACTACTGATTCTCCTGCTACTATTGCCACTACTGCTACTTCTATGACTACTACTACTACTGCTACTACTGGCGCTATTACTACTACTGCTGCTGCTCCTACTACTATTACTACTCCTACGACTACCACCACTTCTACTACTACTATTGTGGCTACTATATTGCTATTAATGCTACTGCAACAATAACTACTACAACTACTACTTCTATTACTACTACGATTGCTATGATTACTACATCTGCTAATACTACTACTACTAATATTACTACTACTACTACTACTACTACTACTACTACTACTGCTGCTGCTGCTGCTGCTAAGACTACTACTACTACTACTACTACGACCACAGCTACTACTATTATTGCTACTACTTCTACTACTGCAACTACTGCTTCAACTACAACTACTTCTACTACTACTACTACTACTACTACTACTACCACTTCTCCTACTACTACCACTTCTGCAACTACAACTACTGCTACGGTTACAACAACAACTACCACTGCTACTATT
>RXID01015160.1:0-7500 GCA_005019695.1 Trichopus zeylanicus subsp. travancoricus
GTTGTTGTTGTAGCAGTGGAAGTCATATTAGTAGTAGTAGGAGTAGTAGTATTACGAGTAGTAGTAATAGTAGCAGTCATTGGAGCAGTTGTAGTGCTAGAAGTTGTAGTTGTAGCAGTAGTGCTGTACTAGTAGCAATTGTAGCAGTAGTAGTAGTAGCAGAAATAGTAGTAGTAGTAGTGGTCGTAGTAGAAGCAGTAGTAGTAGTAGTAGTTGTTGTAGTAGTTGTAGTAGTAGAAGTAGCAGTAGCAGTAGTAGTAGTATTAGCAGAAGTTGAAGTAGTAGTAGTAGCAATAGTAGTAGAGTATTAGTAGTAGTAGTAGTTGTAGTAGTAGTCATAGTCGTAATAACAATAGTAGTAGTACCAAGAGTAGTAGTGGCCGTAGTTGTTGTTGTTGTAGTCGTAGCAATTGTAGTAGTAATAGTAACAGTAGTAGTAGTAGCAGTAGTGGTAGCAATAGCAAAATTAGTAGCAATAACCGGAGGAGTAGAAGTAGTAGTACATGTTGTAGAAGCATTAGTAGTAGATGTAGAAGGACTAGAAGTAGTAGTGGTAGTACTCGTTGTAGTAGTAGTAGTAGATGTAGTAGTACTACTACTACTAGTAGTAGTAATTGCAGGAGGAGGGGGAGGAGGAGGAGCAATACTAGTAGTAGCAGCCATAGTAGTAGTAGTGGAAGTACAAGTAGTAAAAGTAGTAGTAGTAGCAGTAGAAGTTGTAGTATTAGTAATAGTTGTAAGGGTAGTAGTAGTTGTAGTAATATAGTATTTGTAGTAGTAGTAGTAGTAGTACAAGTATTAGTAGTAGCAGTAGTAGTAATAATAGCAGTAACAGTAGTTCTAGTAGTAGTAATAGTAGTAGTAGTAGTAGTAGTAGTAGTAGTAGTAGTAGCAGAGGTAGCTATAGTAGTAGAAGTAGAAGTAGTAGTAGAAGTAGTAGTAGCAGTCGTAGTAGCAGCAACAGCAGCAGTAGTAGTAGTATTAATAGCAGTAGCAACAGAAGTACTAGTTGAAGTAGTAGCAGCAGTAGTATTACTAGCAGTCTCAATAGTAGCAGTAGTAATAGTGGTAGCAGTAGTAGTAGTGGTAGTGGAAGTCTCAATAGTAGTAGTAGCAGTAGCCGTATTGGAAGCAGGAACAATATTAATTATAGTAGTAGGAGCAGCAATAGTAGTAGTGATAGAAGTAGTAGTAGCATTTTTAGTAGCAGTATCAGCCGCAGTGGCTGTAATTGTGGTAGTATAAGTTGTAGTACTAGTAGTTGTAGTACAAAGAGTAATAATAGTAGCTATTGTAGTTGCAGTAGTAGTTGTAATAGTCATAGCAGAACTACTACTTGTAGAAGTAGTAGTTGGAATAGTAGCAGTAGTAGTAGTGGTAGTTGTATTACCAGTAGTTGTAGTAGTAATAGGACTAGTAGTAGCAGTAGCAGTAGAGGCCATAGTGGATGTAGTAAGAGTAGTAGCCGTGGGAGGAGTAGTTATAGTAGCAGCATTAGTAGTAGTAGTATAGTAATGTTAGTAGTAGTAATAGTACTAGTTGTTGGAGTGGGAGTAGTTCTAGTAGTAGTCATTGTAGTAGTAGCGTTAGTGGCAGTAGAGGTAGTACTAGTAGTAGTACTAGTAGTAGTAGTAGTAGTAGTAGTAGCAGTGGTAGCAGTTGTACTATAGCAAAAGGACTAGTTATGGCAATAATAGTTCGAGTAGCAGTAGCAGCAGCAAGTGTCGTCATAATAGTAGTAGTAGTTGTAGCAGTTCTTATATTAGTAGCAGTAACAGCAGTGGTAGCAGAAGTAGAAGTACCAGTAATAATAGTAGTACTAGAAGTAGTTGTAACTGTGGTAGTAGTAGTCGTTGTAGTAGTAGTAGTGGCAGTAGTAATAGTTATAGTCGTAGTAGTAGAAGTCTTAGCAATAGTAGCCAATGTAGCAGTAGTAATACAAGAAGTATTAGTAGTAGTCGTTTTAGCAGTAGTAGAGGTAGTAGTAGCAGTAGTAGTGGTGGTAGTAGTAGTAGTAGTACTAGTAGTAGAAGTAGTAATATTAGTAGTAGATGTAGTAGTAGTTGTAGTCATAGTAGTAGTAGCAGTAGGAAGAGTAGTAGTAGTAGTAGCAGTGGTAGCATTAGAAGTAGTAGTAGTAGTAGCCGTCGCTTTAATAGATGTACTAGTAGTACCAGTTATTGCAATTGTTGTTATAGTAGTAGGAGTAGTAGTAGTAGTAGTAGGAGTAGTTGTCCTAGTAGTAGTTGTAGTAATTGTGGTATAAGTTGTAGTAGTAGTACTAGTAATAGTAGCAGTAGTAGTAGTATTAGAAGAAGTAGTAGTAGCTGTAGTAGCAATAAGACAAGTAGTAGTAGTAGTACTAGCAACAGTATTAGTAGTAGTAGTAGGGTAGTAGTAGAAGTAGTAGCATTAGTTGTGGAAGTTGTAGTTGTAGTAGTTGTTGTAGTATTTATAGTAGTAGGAGTAGTTGTAGTCGCAGCAGCAGCATCAGCTGTAGTAGCAGTAGTAGTAGTTGCATTTGTAGTGGTAGTAGTAGTTGTAGTAGTGGCATGGTTGTAGTAGCAGTAGTAGCAGTGATTGGGGTAGTAGTAGTAGTGGTAATAGCAATAGTTGTAGTAGTAGTAGCAACAGCAGGAGCAGTAGTAGTACTTGTCATAATGGTGGCAATCGAGGTTGTAGTAGTTGTAGAAGTAGTAGTAGCAGTAGTAGTAATAGTAGGAGTAGTAGTAGTAGTAGCAATAGTAGTTGGTGTAGTGGTAGTAGAAGTCTCTATTGTAGTATGAGTTGCAGTAGAAGTAGCTATAGTTGCAGTAGTAATAGTAGTAGTAGTAGTACTAATAGTAGCATTAGTAGTAGCAATAGTAGTAGTAGTTCTGGTAGTAGCAGTAGTAGTAGTTGTAATAGTAATAGTAGGGGTAGTATTAGTAGTAGTAGCAGTAGTAGTGGTTGTATTAGGAGCAATAGCAGGGGTCGTAGTAGTACTAGTTGTTGTAGCAGTAGTAGCTATAGCAGTAGTAGTAATAGTAGTAAAAGTATAGTAGTGACAGTAGTAGTTGTATAGTAGTGGCAGAAGTAGTAGTAGTGGCAGTAGTAGTTGTAGTAGTAGTAGTAGTAATAATAATAGTCGTAGTAGTAATAGTCATAGTTGTAGGAGTAGTAGTCGCAGCAGCAGCAGTAGTAGTGGTAGTAGTAGTAGTAGAAGTACTAGTAGTACTAGGAGTAGTTGTTGTAGTAGTAGCAGCACTAGTAGCAATAGTGATGGTAGTAGTAGTAGTAGTATCAGAAGCAGCAGTAGTTATTGTGTTAGTAGTAGTAGTGGTTGAAAAAGTAGCAATTGTAGTAGTAGTTGGAGTAGGTCTAGGAGTAGGTCTAGGAGTAGGGCTAGTAGTATAAAAGTAGTAGTAGCACTAGTAGCAGTAATAGTAGAAGGTGTAGTACTATTAGGAGTAGTTGTAATAGCAGTAGTAGTAGTAGTAGAAAAATTAGTAGTAGTAGTTGTAGTAATAGTATTAGTTGTTGTAGTGGTAGTAGTAATAGCAATAGTAGTAATAGAGGTACTAGTTGTAGTAGTAGTAGCAGCAATGGTAAGAGTAGTAGTATTAGTTGTTGTAGCAGTAGTAGTAGCAATAATAACAATAGTAGTTGAAATAGCACAAGGAGTAGTAGTAGTAGTAGCAGCAGCAAAAGTAGCAACAGTAATAATAATGGTAGTCGTAGTAGTGGTAGTCACAGTGGTGTAGTAGGAGAAGTAGTAGTAGTACTAGTAGAAGCAGCAGCAGCACTTGCAGTTGTAGCAGTACGGGAAAAAATAGGTATACTAGTATGAAAAGTAGGTATAGTAGTAGTAGTAGCGGTTGCAGCAACAGTAGCAGCAGCACCAGCCGTAGTAGTATTAGCTGTCGCGGTAATAGTAGAAATAGTAGTAATAGTTGCAGTAGCAGTAGTAGCTATAGCAACAAAAATAGTAGTAGTAGAAGTATTAGTAGCAGTAGTAGCTGCATAGTAGTAGCTGTAGCAACAGTAGCAAGAGCAGTAGCAGTAGTAGTAGTAGCAGCAAAAGTTGTAGTAGTAGTAATAGTAGTAGTAGTGAAGCAATATTAGTAGCAATAGTAATAGTAGTAGTTGTTGTATCAGAGCAGTAGTACAGCGATAGTAGTGGAGTAGTAGCAGCAGCAGCAGTAGTAGTAATAGTAATAGTAGTTGTGCTAGTAATCATAGTAGTAGTGGTAGTAGTAGTAGTTGCAGTAGTAGTAGTAGTAGTCGTAATATAAGTTGTAGCAGCAGCAATTGTACCAGTTGTAGTAGCAGTAGTAGAAGTTGGAGAAGTAGTAATAGTATCTCTAGTAGCAGAAGTCATAGCAGTAGCAGTAATAGTAGTAGTAGCAACAGCAGTAGTAGTACTCCTAGTAGTAGTAGTAATAGTAGCAACAATGGTAATAGTTGTAGTTGGAGCAACAGTGGCAGTATTAGTAGTAGTTGTAGTAGTAGTAATGGTAGTAGTAGTAGTAGTAGTAGTAATAATAGCAGTAGTAGTAGTTGTTGTTGTTGTTGTAGTCATAGTAGTTGTTGTAGTAGAAGTAGCATTAGTAGCAGTAGTAGTGCTAGCAGTCGTACTTGTGGTTGTATAAGTATCAATAGTAGTAATAGTAGTATTGATAGTAATACTAGTAGTTGCAGAAGTAGTATTAGTAAGAGTAACAATAGTAGTAGTGGTAGTAGTAGTAGTTGTTGTTGTAGTATTAGCAGTAGTAGTAACAATAGTAGTAGTAGCAATAGCAACAGTAGTAGTAGTAGCAAAAGTGGTAGCAGCAATACTTATAGTAGTTGCAATAGTAGCAGTAGAAGTTGAAGCAACAGTAGTAGTAGTAGTGGTAGTACCAAGAGTAGTAGTTGCAGCAGTTGTAGCTATGGCAGTAGTAGTAGTAGTACTTGTTGTGCTAGTAGTATTTGTTATAATAGTAGTAGCTTAAGAAGTAGCAGTTGCACTAGTAGTAGTAGTAGCAAAAGTAGTCACAGTAGTAGTAGTAGTAGTAGTAGTAAAAGTAGTAGGAGTACTAGTATTATTAGTAGCAGCGGCAGCAGCAATAGTAGTAACAGCAGTAGTAGTAGTTGTAGTAGCAGTCACAATAGTAGTAATGGTAGTTGTAGTAGTAGCCGTATTAGTAGCTGTAGGAGCAACAACAATCGTAGTAGTAGTATTGGCCGCAGTAGTAGCAGTAATAGTGGGAGTAGTTATAGTAGTAGCCACAGTAATAGTCGCAATCGCAGCAGCTGCAACAGCAGTAGTAGTAGTCGCAGTACGAGAAGTAATAGCAGTAGTAGGAGGAGCAATAGTAGAAGTAGTAGTAGTAGTAGAAGTAGAACTAGTAGTTGTAATAGTACTAGTACTAGTTGTTGTTTTTGTTGTAGTTGTAGTTGTAGTGGTAGTAGTAGTGGTAGTAGTGGGAGTAGCAGTAGGAATACGTGTGTTGGAGAAGGAAAACTAGTTGGAGTGGTAGTACTTGTAGTAGTAGTAGTATGAGTAGCAATTGTAGTTGTCGTTATTGTAGTTGGAGTAGCTGTAGCCATAGTAGAGGTCATAGTAGTAGTAGTAATAATAGTAGCAATAGCAGTGGTAGTAGTAGTCATAGTATTAGTAGTAGTAGTAGTAGTAGTAGTCGTAGTAATATTTGTAGTAGTAGTAATATTATAAGTAGTAGTAGGAGTATTACTCATAGTAGTAGTACTAGTAGTAATAGTAGTAGCAGTTGTAGTAGTAAAAATCATAGTAGTAGTAATTATAGATGAATTAGTTGGAGTAGCAGTAGTAGGAGCAATAGTTATAGTAGTAGTAGTAATAGCTCAAGCAACAGTAGTAGTGGTAGTGGTAGTGGTAGAAGTACTAGTTGCAATAGTAGTAGCTGTAGAAGTAGTAGTAGTAGTGGACATAGTAGTTGTAGTAGTAGTGGTAGTAGTAGCAGCAACAGTAGTAGTAGCACTAGTCGTAGTAATAATAGTAGTAGCAGTAGTAGCAGTAGCAAAAGCAGTAGTAGCAGCAGAAGAAGAAGAAGTAGCAGTTGTAGTAGTGGTACGAGTAGTAGTAGTAGTGGTGGTAGGTGTAGCAATAGTAGCAATAGGAGTAGTAGCAGCGTTAGTAGTAGTAGCAGTAGCAGCAGTAGCAGCGGTAGTAGTAGTCTTCTTAGTTGTAGTAATAGTAGTAGTTGTTGGAGTAGTAGTAGTGCTAGTAGTAGCAGTTGCAGTAGTAGTGTAGTTGTAGAAGCATCAATAATAGTAGTTGAGGTAGTAGTAGTAGCAGTAGTCACAGTAGTTGTAGTTGTAGTAGTAGTAGCAGAAGTAGTAGTAGTTGCAATCATTGTAGTAGCACTAGCAAGGGTAGTAGTAGTAGTAGTTGTTGTTGTTGTTGTATTCGTAGTAGTAGTAGTAGTAGCAGAGGCTGCAGTAGTAGCAATCATAGATGTAGTTGCCAAACTAGTAGTAGTAGTAGCAATAATAATAGTAAATGTTGTAGTAGTAGTAGTAATAGTATTAGTAGTAATAGTAGTAGCAGCAGCAGTAGTTGTAGTGACAGAAGTAGAAATAGTAGTAACTATAGTAAGAGTAGTATTACTAGTAGCAGCAGCAGCAGTTATAGTAGTAGTAGTAGTAGTAGGACTAGTAGAAGTAATTGTAGTAGTGGTTGGAGTAGTACTAGTGCTACTAGTGGTAGTTGTAGTAGTAGTGTAGTAATAGTAGTCATAATTGTAGTTGTTGAGGTAGTAGTTGTATTAGTAGTAGTAGTCATAGTAGTAGTAATAGTCCGAGTAGAATTAGTAGTAGTAGCAGCAGTAGTAGTAGAGGTTGTAGTAGTTATTGTACTACTACTGCTACAAGTAGTAACAGTAGTAGCTATGGTAATAGTTGTACTAGTCGTAAAAGGAGCAGTTGTAGCAATAGTAGTAGCAATAACAACAGCAGCAGTGGTAGTCGTAGTAGTAGTAGTTATTGTTGTAGTGGTAGAAGTAGCAGCAGTAGTAGCAGAAGCAGAAGTAGTACTCGTAGAGGTGGTAGTAGTAGTAGTAGTAGTGGTAGTCATAGTCATAGAAGAAGTAGTAGTGGTAGTAGTAATATTTGTAGTCGTATTAGTAGCAGTAGTAGCTGTAACTATAGTAGTAGTAGTAGTAGTTTTAGTAGTAGTAGCAGTAGAAGTAGTAGTAGTTGCAATAGTAGTAGTAGCAGTAGTATTAGTAGTGGTAGTAGTAGTAGTTGTAGTAGTGGTAGTAGTAGTAGTGGCAATAGTAATAGTAGTTGTCGTAGTTGTCAAAGCAGTAGCATTAGTAGTAGATGTAGCAGTGGTAGTAGTAGTGATGGTAGGAGTAGAAGCAGTAGCTGGAGTAGTAGTAGTAGTTGTTGTTGTTGTTGTAGTATTAGAAGTTGTATTAGTTGTAGTAGTTGCTATAGTTGAGGCAGTAGTAGTGCCGATAATTGTGGTTGTTGTAGTAGCTGTAGGAGTAGTTGTCA
>RXID01015160.1:10000-19762 GCA_005019695.1 Trichopus zeylanicus subsp. travancoricus
CAACATTAGTTGGAGTAGTAGTGGTAGTAGTAGTAATAGTACTAGTAGTAGTAGCAGTCGGAGTGGTATTTGTACTAGAAATAGTAGTAGTAGTAGGAACATCAGCAGTAGTTGTTGTTGTTGTAGCAGCAGCTGTAGCAACAACGGTTGTAATATTAGTAGGAGTTGCAGTAGGAGTTGTAGTAGCTGTAGTTGTAGTAATAGGGGAGAGTAGCAGTTGTAGCAGTAGTAGGTGTAGGAGTAAAAAAGGTAGTAGTAGTACTAGTAGTAGGAGTAGTAGTAGTAGAAGTATTCATAGTGGTAGAAGTAGTAGCAGTAGTAGAAGGAGTAGTAGTAGTGGCAGGTATACTGTTTGTAACGTAGCAGTAGTAGGAGTAGCAGTAGTAATAGCTGAAGCAGTGGCTGTTGTTGCAGTAGTAGTAGTAGTAGGAGTGTTTGGAGTGGTTCTCGTAGTATGACTTGAAGTAGTAGAAGTAACAGTAGTAGGAGCAATAGTAGCAGTTGTAGTAGTCGTAATTGTAGAAGTAGTAGTAGTAGTAATAGTAATAAAAGTAGTAGTAATAGGAGTGTAGTACTTGTAGTGGTAGCTAGAGTAGTAGTCCTAGAAGTCATAGGAGTCTTAGCTGTAGTAGTAATGAGTGGAGTAGTAGTAGTAGTAGCGGTAGTAGTTATGGTAATTGAAGTTGTAGCAGTAGTACCTGTAGCAACTATAGTTATACTAGTAGTAGCAGTGGCAGTAGTTTCAGTAATAGTAGCAACAAAAGAATTAGAATTAGTAGTAGCTGAAGTAGTTGTTGTAGTATTTGTTGTAGCAGCAGAAGTAGTAGTAGGAGTAGCAATAGGAGCAGGAGTTGGAGTAGTATTAATAATAGTAGAAGTAGTAGTAGTAGTAGTAGTAGTAGTAGTAGTAGTAGTAGTAGTAGTAGTAGTAGCAGTAGTAGTAGTAACAGTGGTAGTTGTAGCAGTAGCAGTAGGAGGAGTAGTAGAATTGGTAGTAGTAGTGGTTGTCAGAGTAGTAGTGGTAGTAGTAGTAGTAATATTAGTAGTTGTGGTAGTATTGGTAGTAGCAATAGTCGTAGTAGTTGTAGCAGTGGAAGTAATATTAGTAGTAGTAGTGGTAGTAGTATTAGCAGTAGTAGTAATAGTAGTAGTAATTGGAGCAGTAGCAGTGCTAGAAGTAGTAGTTGTAGTAGTAGCGTTGTACTAGTAGCAATAGTAGTAGTAGTAGTAGTAGTAGTAGTTGTTGTTGTTGTTGTTGTTGTTGTTGTTGTTATTGTTGTAGGATTAGGAGTAGGAGTAGTACTAGTACAATTATTATCAGTAGTAGTAGTAATTGGAGTTGAAGTTGTAGTAGTAGGGGTAGTAGTAGGTGTGGCAATTGAAGTGGTAGCAGTAATAGTAGAAGTTGTTGCAGTATTAGGAGCAGCAGCAGTAGTAGTAGTTGCAGCAATAGTAGTAGTTGTGGTAGCAAAAACAACAATAGCAATAGTCATAGTAATAGTATTAGCAGTAGTAGTGGTAGAGGTAGTAGCAGTAGTAGTTGTTATTGTAGTCGTAGTAGTAGTAATAGCAATAGTAGTTGTAGTAGTAGCAGCCGTAGTAATAATAGCAGTAATGGTAGTAGTAGTTGTATTAGTTGCAGTAGTTGTTCTGATTGTTGGAGTAGTAGGAGAAATAGGTATAGTAGTTGTAGTAGTGGCAGTAGCAATAGTAGTGGCCGCAGCAGCAGTAGTAGCAGCTGCAATAGTAGATTTGTAGTACGACAATAGTAGTAGCAGTAGTAGTTGTTGTAGTAGTAGTAGTGCAAGTAATAGTAGTAGTAGTAGTAGTCATTGTAGTTGTGGTAGCAGTAGTAGCTGCAGTTACATAAGTCATAGTAGAAGTTGTAGCAGTAGCAATAGTACCAGTAGTAGTAGCAGTAGTAGTAGTTGGAAAAGTAGTTGTAGTAGCCATAGTAGCAAAAGTATTAGCAGTAGTTGTTGTAGCAGTAGCAATAGCAGTACTTGTAGTTGTTCTAGTAATAGTAGCCGCAGTGGTACTAGTAGTAGTTGGAGCGATAGCGGCAGTATTAGTAGTTGTAGTAGCAGAAGAAGTAGTAGTAGTAATCGTGGTGGTAGTAATGGTAGTAGTAGTAGTAGTAGGAGAAGTAACAGTTGTTCCAAAAGTAGTAGTAGTAGCAATTGTAGTTTTGGTTGTAGAAGTATTAGTAGTAGTAGTAGTATTATTATTAATAGTAATACTAGTAGTTGCAGAAGTAGTATTTGTAAGAGTAATAGCAGTTGTAATGATAGAAGTAGTAGTTATAGTAGCAATAGTAATAATTGTGGTAGTAGTCGCAATAGTAGTAGCAGCAGTATTAGTAGTAGTAGTAACAGTAGTAGCACAAGTAGGAGTAGCTGCAGCAGCAAAAGTAGTAGTAGTTTTGGCAAGAGTAGTAATAGAAGCACTAGTAGTTGCAGCAGCAGCTATAGTAGTTGCAGTAGTAGTAGTAGCATTTGAAGCAACAGTAGTAGTAGTTGTAGCAAGACCAGTTATAGAAGCACTAGTAGTTGCAGTAGTAGTAGTAGCATTTGAAGCAATAGTAGTAGTAGTAGTAGTAGTAGTAGCAGCAGTATGAAGAGTAGTAGTTGTAGTAGTTGTAGTAGTGGTAGTAGTAGTAGTTGTTATTGTTGTACTAGTAGTATTTGTTATAGTTGCAGCAGTTGTGGCAATGGTAGTAGCAGTAATAGTAGTATCAAAAATTGTAGTAATAGCAGAAGTAGTCACAGTAGTAGTAGCAATAGTAGTGGTTGCAATAGTAGTAGTAGTATAAGTAGTAGGAGTACTAGTATTATTATTATTAGAAGCAATAGCAGCACGAGTAGTAGCACCAGCAGTGGTAGTTGTTGTAGCAACAGTCACAATAGTAGTAATAGAATTAGTAGTAGTAGCTGTATTAGTAGTTGTTGGAGCAACAACAGTAGTAGTAGCAGTAGTAATAGTAGGAGTAATAGTAGTAGTAGCAGCAGCAGTAGTACTAGTGGTAGTACTTCTACTACTAGTAGTAGTCGTAGTAGTAGTAGAAGTAGAAGTAGTAGCAGTAGTAGGAGTAGTAGTAGTTGTTGTTGTAGTAGTAGTAGTAGTAGCAGTAGTGGGAGTAGTAGGTGGAATATGTGTAGAGAAGCAATACTAGTTGGAGTAGTAGTACTTGTAGTAGTAGTTGTTGCTGTAGTAATTGTAGTAGTAGTTGTTGTAGTAGGAGTAGCAGTAGCGGTGGTAGAGGTCAAAGTAGTAGTAATAGTAATAGTAGGAGTAGTAGTTGTTGTTCTTGTTGTTGTTGTAGTAGTAGCAATAACAATTGTAGCAGCAGGATTAGTAGTTGTAATAGTAGTGGCAGTAGTAGTCAAAATAATAGTAGCAAAAGTAGTTGTAGCAGTCGTAGTAATATTTGTAGTAGTAGAAGTAGTAGTGAAAGTAATAGTAGGAGTATTACCCATAGTAGTAGTAGCAATAACCGCAGTAGTAGTATTATAGTAGTAGTAGTACTACTAGTAGTAGTAGTAACAGTAGTAGTAGTAGTAAAAGTCATAGTAGTAGTAATTATAGAAGTATTTGTTGGAGTGGCAATAGTGATAGTAGTAGTAGCAGTAATAGCACTAGCAATAGTAGTAGTGGAAGTGGTAGTAGTAGAACTACTAGTAGCAATAGTAGTAGCAGCAGTAGTAGTAGTAGTAGTAGAACTAGTAGTGGTAATGGTAGTAGCAGCAATAGTAGTAGTAGTAGAAGTCGTAGAAGTTGTTGTAGTGTTAGTAGTAGTAGTAGTAGTTGTAGTGATAGTCGCAATAGTTGTAGTAGTAGTTGTTGTTGTTGTTGTAGTTGTAGTAGCAGTGGTGGTAGTAGTACTAGTTGCAATAGTATTAGTAGTAGAACAACTAGTAGTAGGAGGAGTAGTAGTAGCAGAAGTAGGAGTAGCAGTGTGAGCAGCAACAGAAGTAGTAGCAGTTGTTGCTCTAATAGTAGAAGTAGTAGCAGTATTTGGAGTAGTGGTAGACGTAGTAGCAGTAGTAGCTGTATTAGTTTAAGTAATAGGAGTAGTAGTAGTAGTAGTAGTATCGGCAGTAGTAGTTTCAGGAATCGTAGTTGTAGCAATAGAAGTAGTTGTAGCAGTAGCTGTACCAGTAGGAGTTGGAGTAGTAGTAGAAGTCGTAGTAGTAGTAGTAGTAGTAGCAGAAGTAGTAGTAGCAGCAATGGTAGTTCTAGTAGTAGTACTAGGACGAGTTCTAGATGTGGTAGTAGTTGTTGTTGTGGTAGTTGTAGTAGTAGCAATAGTATCAGTATTAGTTGTAGTAGCAGTAGTAGCAGTAGGAGTAGTAGTAGTAATAGTAACTGCAAGAGTGGTTGGTGTAGTAGTAGTAGAAGAAGTAATAGCAGTAGTTGTAGTAGTAGTAGTAGTAGTAGTAGTAGTAGTAGTAGTATTAGCAGTTGGAGTAGTAATAGTAGTAGTAGGACTCATAGTAGTAGTAGTTGTTGTAGAAGTGGTAATAGTAGCAGCAGTCGTAGTAGTAGTAGGAGTAGTAGTAGCAGTAGCAATAGGAGTAGTTGTAGTAGTAGTAGTATTAGTAGTAGTAATTGTAGTAGTAATTAGAGTAGTAGCAGTGCTAGTAGAAGTAGTTGTAATAGTAGTGTAGTAGTATTAGCGGTATTAGTAGTAGTAGTAGTAATAATAGTAGTAGTAGTAGTAGTAGTAGTAGTAGTAGTAGTAGCAGTAGTAGTTGTAGCAGTACTTGAAGGTGTTGTAGTAGTAGCAATAGGAATAGTTGTTGTTGCAGTCGTAGGAATAGGAGTTGTTGTTGTTGTAGTAGTAGTAGTAGTAGCAGTAGTTGTAGTAGACGTAGTAGTATTAGTAGTAGAAGTAGTAGAAGTAGTACTAGTAGTAGTTGTTGTAGTAGAAGAAAAAGTAGTAGTAGAAGTAGTAGTAGTGGTGGTGGCGGCAATAGTAGTAGTGGTCGTAAGAGAAATTGTAGTCATATTATTAGCAGCAGTAGTAGTAATAGTGCAAGTAGTTGTAGTAGAAGTAGTCGTAGTAGTAGCAGAAGTAGTAGTAGTTATTGTTGAAGTAGAATACATGGTAGTAGTGGCAATAGTAGTAGTAGCGGGAGTAGTGGTAGTAGTAATAGTAGTCGGAGTAGTAGTTGTAGTAGAAGTAGCAGTAGTAGTAGTAGAAAGAGGAGGAGGAGGAGGAAGGGAGCATTACTTGTAGTCGCAGTAATAGTAGTTGTAGTAGCAGTAACAGTACTAGACGTAGTAGTAGTAGTGGTAGTAGCAGTTGATGTAGTAGTATCAATAGTAGGAGTACCGGTAATAGTAGTAGTAGTAGTGGTAGTAGTTTAGTAGTAGTAGTAGGTGTAGTAGTAGCAGTAGTAGTAGTAGGAAGAGGAGGAGGAGGAGGAGGAAGGGAGCAGTACTAGTAGTAACAGTAATAGTAGTAGTAGTAGCAGCAACAGTAGTAGACGTAGTAGTAGTAGTGGTAGTAGCGGTTGATGTAGTAGCATCAGTAGTAGTAGTACCGGTAATAGCAGTAGTAGTAGTGGTAGTAGTTTAGTAGTAGTAGTAGGTGTAGTGCTAGTAGTGGTAGTAGTAGTGGTAGCACTAGTAGTAGCAGTTGTTGTAGTAGTTTCAGAAGGAGCAGTAATTGTGGTAGTCACAGTAGTTGTGGTAGTAGTAGTCGTTGGAGTAGTAGTATTAGTTGGAGAAGTTGAAGTAATAGTAGTGTTGGTACTAGCAGCAAAAACAACAGCAGCAGTAGTTGTTGTTGTAGTAGTAGTAGCAGTGTCAGTAGTAGAAGTAGTAGTAGCAACAGCAGCAACAACAATAGTAGTTGTTGTTATAGTAGTAGTAGTAGTAGTAGCAATAACAGTAGCAATAGTAGTGGCAGTTGTAGTAGCAGTAGCAGGCGCAGTGGTTTTTGTTATTGCAGTTGAAGTAGTACTAGCAATTGTTGTAGTAGTAGATGTAGTAGTAGTAGCTTAGCAGTTGCTGAAGTAGTAGTAGTAGTCGTAGCAGAAGTACAACTACTTCTACTACTACTACAACTATTACTACTATTACTGCAACTATTACTATAACAACTACTACAACTTCTAGAACTACTACTAGTACTACTGCTGTTGCTGTTGCTGCTACCACAACTGCCACTACTGCAACTACAACTACCACAACAACAACTACTACTACTACCACAACAACAACAAGTACTACAACTATTAATCCTGATACGCCTACTACGACTACTGCTTTTACTACTTCTACTTCTACAATTATTATTATTACTACTACTGCTACTACTACTGGTGTTGTTACTACTACTACTTCTACTACCATTACTGCTACTACTGCGACTACTTCTACTGCTTCTCCTGCTACTACTCCTATAACTACTACTACTGCAACTCCTATTACTTCTATTTCTACTACTACTGCTGCTGCTGCTGCTTCTACTATTACTAATTTTGCTACTACTATCACTACTAGTAGTACTAGCACTACTATTGCAACTACTACTAGTGCTACTACTAGTGCTACAACTGCTACTGCTGCTACTACTACTACTACTACTACAACAACAACAACTACTACAACTATTACTCTTACAATTGCTGCTACTGCTACTGCTTCTGCTACGGCTACCACTATTACTGCTACTACAGCTACTCTTACTACTGTTGTTACTCCTACTACTACTAATGCTGCTACTACTATTGTACTACTGCTACTGCTCCTACTCCAACTCCAGCTCCAGCTCCTACTACTGCTGCTGCTACTGCTGCACATCCTACTACTACTACACCTAATACTTATCTTACTACTACTGCTGCTGCTACTGCAAGTACTACTACTACTGCTACTGATGCTTTTACTACAATTGCTATTTTTAATACTATTATTGCTGCTTCTACTACTACTACTACTACTACTACTTTTATAGTTGGTACTACAACTACTAATGTTGTTGCTACTATTGCTAATACTACTACTACTACTACGACTTGTCCTATTACTACTACTACTACTGCTACTATTATTATTGCGACTACTACCACTACTACTACTACTACTACTACTACTACTCTAGTTGTTGTTGCTACTACCACTACTACTTCTACTGCTGCTGCTGCTGCTAATGCTACTGCTACTACTGCTACTACTTCTACTACTACAACTACTAATGATGCTGCTACTACTACTATTACTACTACTACTACTGTTACTACTACTACTGCAACTTCTACCACTAATGCTGCTGCTACTACTACTGATATTACTATTGCTTCTGATGCTGCTGCTTCTTCTTCTTCTTCTTCTACTACTACTACTACTACTACTACTATTGTAGCTACCGCTCCTACTACTACTACTACTCCTACTACCGATCTTACTACTACACCTGCTACTACTACAACTACTGCTACTGCTGCTGGTGTTGCTTCTACTATGATTACTATTTCTACTACTACTCCTATGTTATTGCTACTTTTATTGCAGCTACTGCAACTGCTATTATTGTTGCTACTGTTGCTAACACCACTTCTACTACTATTGCTACTAGTACAACTACTACTAACACAACTACTACTGCTCCTGCTGCTGCTACTGTTACTACTATTCCTATAACAATAAGTAGTATTGCTACTACTACTATTACTGCTACTACTACAATAATAACTACTACTACTACTATAACAACTATTGCCGCTGCTACCACTGCCCCAACAACAACAACAACTACTACTGCTACTGCTATTGCTGCTACTACCATGCTACTATTACTAATAATACTACTGATGTTACAAATAATGCTACTACTACTGCTGCTGCTGTTGCTATTACTACTACTACTATTTTTGCTACTTTTGCTATTGCTACTACTACTACTAGTACTATTGCTAGTACAGCTACTACTACTACTATTACTATTACTGCTGGTACTACTATTGTTGTTGCTACTACATTTACTATTGTTACAACTTCTACTGTTGTTACTACTGCTACTAGTACTTCTGCTTCTTCTAGTACAACACTTACTACGACAACTACTATTGCAACTACTACAGCTACTACTACTACTGCTACTATTACTGTTACCACTACTGCAACAACTTCTCTTGCTACTACTACTACTACCACTACTACTACTTCTACTACTGTTACTATTACTACAACTACTACTACAACTAGAAATAGTACTACTACGACTGCTGCTGCTGCTGCTAATGCTACTATGACTATTTCTATTGCTACAACTACTTCTGCTGTTCTTGCTACGGCTACTACTGCTGCTGCTGCTGCTACTACTGTTACTACTACTGCTGCTACTACTATTGATGTTACGGCTAATACTTCTACTGCTGCTGCCGCTGTTGCTACAACTACTAATACTACTGTTGTTGTTACAACTAGTAGTACTACTACACCAACTAATACTACAACTACTGTTGTTGTTGTTGCTACTACTACTGGTAGGACTACTACTACTGCTGCTGCTGCTCCTACTACTGCTATTTCTACTATGGCTACTACTGCTAAGGCTTCTACTACAACTTCTACTTCTACTACAGCTACTACTTCTGCTATTACACCTACTACTACTACTACTACTACTACTTCTGCTACTACTGCAGTAGCGGCTGTTGCTACTACTACTGTTGCTGCTGCTTCTACTACTACTAGTAATACTACTTCTGCCACTAATGCTACGGCTGCTGCTGCTACTGCAACTATTACTACTTCAACTGCGACGACTTCTACCACTATTACTATAACTACGACTATTACTGTTGTGCTACAACTTCTTCTACTTCGACTTCTACAACTACTATTGCTACTACTAGTGGAACAACAACAACTACTACTACTATTGCTCCTACTACTACAACGACTACGGCTATTGCTACAACTACTATTGCTGCTACTACTACTTTTGCTACTACTACTTCTACTGCTACTGCTGCTACAATGCCTACAGTACTACAACTACTACTCTAATGCTACTACTACTACTACTACTGCTACTACTACTACTATTACAAGAACAACAATAACAACTGCAACTGTTGTTGCTGCCGTCGCTACTACTGCTACTTCTACTACTATTACTACTACTACTACTACATCTCCTATAACTTCTACTACTACTACCACTACTACTTCTACAACAACAACAACTACTACTTTTCCATCAATAACAAATACTACTGCCTCTCCTACTACTATGACTCCTACTACAACTACAACTACAACAACTACTACTATTACTACTACTACTAATACTTCTACTACTGCAACTATTGCTAAACTGCTACTACTTCTACTACTACTGCTACTACTACTGCTACTACTGCGACGACTAATACTACTTCTCAAACAACAACGACAACAATAACTACTACTACGATTATGGCTGCTGCAACTGCAACAACAACTTCACTTATTACTGCTACAACTACTCTTGCTACTACTACCACTGCTACTACTGCTACTACTACTACTATTACTATTACTACTACTTGAACTACTCCAACTTCTACTCATACTACTGCTGCTGCTGCTACTACTACAACTGCTATAACTACTACTACTATTACTGCTACTATTGGTACCGCTACAACTGCTACAACAACAACTACAACTTCTACTGCTACTGCTGCTACTAATGCAACTACTGCTGCTACTAATGCTACTACAACTAATTCAACTACTATCACTACTAATACTACTACTACTAAT
>RXID01015161.1:0-36412 GCA_005019695.1 Trichopus zeylanicus subsp. travancoricus
TGGGAGTTCTTCATCTACTTCCTTTTTAACTTTAGAAGAAGATGATCTGTGCATCAATGTGATTAAGATGATGGATCTTGAGGGGAAGAAATTTGGATGACGTAGAATAGTGAAGTCATTTGCAGATCCCTCCCATCCTTCTAAAACATACAAAAATAGTAGGCCAACATCAACTGCGGTTAACATATTTTGTGTGATACCTTTATGACCATTAAAACATGCAATCATATCAGATGAAACTCTAGCATGCACATGTACTCCATTAACAAGTCTAATGCAATCCTACATAAATTGCAGCCAAAATTAAAAAAATTTAATAAATCAGAATTAATAATTGTAAACAACATATCTTAAATCACCAAAAATAGTTAGGGTTGTTCTCTATGATGGGATGCGTTGAGTAGACTGCCTGAGACATGAACGGATTTAAGTTGACCCGTTTAATATAATATTATAATATTATAATTTTGATCCCATTTAAATCTGACCTGTGAATCCAAATTGCCTACGTCTACCTTCAAGTACGGGACCATGAGAAGAACTTGCTTGATTTGGCAATATAATTGTGCTTGTTTTCAATTGCTTAAATATCAAATTTTTTCTCGATACGAATTTCTCTTGTTAATCTTCATAATTTCTTTGACATGGGAACTAATGTAGAACGGTGCTATTTCTGATTACCATCGGTTCAACTAAAAGAGGCTAATTTATATATTGGGATTTTTGCATGAAATTGCTTATAATTTGTGTTTATTTTATGAAATTTTATTAAAAACAGTCTTTTATGGATTGGATTTTTTTTTGAAGAGTTGTCTGGTTTAATCAAAATTTATTGTGTGAGAGTTATTTTTTTTTTGAATTTTAAGTTAAAATTTTTATTACCCTGCGATTTACCTATCAATAGGGTTTGTTTATAATATATTTTTAATCGATAATTTGGTTATAAAAAATGGCTGCGTATAACATATTTGAAAAATATCTATCTTTCATTATTTAATAAAGATGGTTTGGTGTAAATTTTAGTATATGACACGTGGTTATCTGCAATTATGTTTCCTAATATAGATGGCTTTTAACGACCATCCATAATTAGCTCTATCCTCAGGCCCGTTATCTATAAATTCCTTTTTTATATTTTACTGCGCCGCCACCTCGCTCTCACTCTCGTACTCTCTCGTCTGGCGAAAAGCGAACCGATGGCAGCTGAAGGAGAAGAGCTCGGTCTTCTTCTCTCTTCGATCAGGGGCTACACGTTTAAGCCCTCCGACCAGCAGATCATCGGCTACCTCCGGCTCAAGACCCTCGGCCGACCCGTCCCCCACCGCAACCACATTCGCGACGACGTCGCCGTCTACGACTTCCACCCGGAGGCCCTCGTCCCTATCTCCCTCGACGAGGCTTTCTTCTTCGTCCAGAGATCCGGCCGAAGCCGCACTGTCGGCGGCCGCAGCGAAGACAGGTGGAAGATCAACAACACCAAGAAGATCCATGGCGGCGACGACGGCAAGAAGGTGATCGGCCTCAAGAAGAGCTTCGAGTTTCAGGTGCGCAGCAAGAAGGAGAGCACCGGATGGGTGATGCACGAGTTCTGCATCTGCGACGACGATGCTTCCCCCGTCATTCGCAAGAAGGGGTGCTTCTGGGTCGTCTGCAGGATCCACCGGAGCCCTAGGCTGCAGAAAGAGCGCAGGATGATCTTGGCTTCCATGTCTTCGCAGCTTCATCAAGATCAGACTGCTACTGCTTCCGCCGGAGCATTCTCAGTACCGATTGTTGGTCTTCATCAAGACTTGTTCTTCGACGTCAATGGTGGCGGTCCTGCCTTCCCAACAATGTGCACCGATCAACAACCAACAGAGGCGGTGTCTGCGGTTCGGCATGGGGCAGATCTTGCCATCGATGATTATGCCATTGATGATATGATTATCACTGACAATGCTATTGGTGCCGCCGATCATGTCCAGCAGCAGCAAGTTTATTCGCCGGAGTCTACTTCCACAGCGTCCACGACAGAGCTATCGACATCCGGACGGAGCATGGATTCCGGCTGCAGAGCGACGTCACCGGCAATGCCGCCACTGCCATTTGATCAAGAACCAATAGAGGAAGTGTCTGCGGTTTGGCATGGGGCAGATCTTGTCATCGACGATTATGCCATGGATGATATGATTATCACTGACAATGCTATTGGTGCCGCCGATCATGTCCAGCAGCAGCTAGTTTATTTGCCGGAGTCTACTTCCACAGCGTCCACGACAGGGCTATCGACATCCGGACGGAGCATGGATTCCGGCTGCAGAGCGACGTCACCGGCAATGCCGCCACTGCCATTTGATCAAGAACCAATAGAGGAAGTGTCTGCGGTTTGGCATGGGGCAGATCTTGTCATCGATGATTATGCCATGGATGATATGATTATCACTGACAATGCTATTGGTGCCGCCGATCATGTCCAGCAGCAGCTAGTTTATTTGCCGGAGTCTACTTCCACAGCGTCCACGACAGAGCTATCGACACCCGGACGGAGCATGGATTCCGGCTGCAGAGCGACGTCACCGGCAATGCCGCCACTGCCATTTGATCAAGAAGCAGCAGACGCGACTGGCCTTCAGCGAGCAGTCTCATGGTCGGATAGCGACATCGCAGAACTGATGCTCGATGATATTTCTCAGGCTTTTGATGACTTTCGGGCGGAGTTTGGCGATCTCGACGATGACCCGGCGATGTAGTTCGGCGATGGCACGGACACAAGCTTCTTGGACATCTCGGGTTTGTAGCAGGTTTGAAAATTTGTTGTTGTTTTGGTTTGTGGGCGTGCTGGGCTTGGGTCTATTTTTGACTCAGCCCAGTCCGTGCCCTGCTTGTGTAGTATTTGTTGTAGCTGCTTTAGTTTGGGTCGCCTGGGGGTGCTGGCCTTGGATCTATTTTTGAACGCGCCCAGTTGGTGCCCTGTTTTGTATGTAAATCATTCATTAGCCTCCGATTTGAGAGGCCTCGATAATAAATTAGAGGAGAGACCGATTTTGGTCTCCCTCTATTTGCTCCAAATGTTAGAAAGATTATGCATATATATTGGTAGTAAACGAGATCATATGTGGAAATTCCAGAGGTGCAATAGAACTCATCAATTGATTACAATAGTAGCTGAATACGCCTTTGTATAATATCTTTCTACTCCAATATGAACAAGATTTAGCGATAGTCATTTGGATATCAATGAAAAGAAAGTTCCACTTAAATTTACAAACATCTACCTGCATCCCTTGGTTACAGCATTCAAAAGCATATCAATACAACTTGTCACTGAAAAAAAAGTATTACTATATTTGTTTGAGACAGAGGAAAAATCTGATAAATAAATCCCAATGCATTACAAGTCAACTCCTCAGGAAACCAGTTTCTCGCATAACAAGCAATTTTTGTGTTAGCATATCTGAAACCACTGCACCAACCTGTCCAACTCTCCATGCTGCCTTCACAACTTAATCTGGGTACAAACAGCACTTGGTCACACTGGCTATTCGCGCATGATTTGGTGACATTCTCCATCTTGCAAAAATCCTGATCCAACACGTCAAAAAAATAAGTGGCAACCATTTGCATTGCAAGAAACATATTTTCTGACTCACCGAGTTGATATTCATTGCCAAAATCACAACGGATTGGAACAAGATTAAAGAAAATTCCAATCATCATTAGTTTCAACTCCCATGTGATTTTGTGCGTCAAGATATAGGTTACCAATGGTTCCTGTGTCAAGAGCAAAACAAACATATTAATCTGTGAACCCATGTTGCTTACTAAAATATAAGTATCAATAGGAATGCAAAAAGTCAGAACATTGCATCATTGATGTAAAGCGTACGTATGATTTCCATCGGTTATGCCAATGAAGCCCATCGCCACTTCTCTCATGTTGATGGCAGAAAGTCCCTTTTTCAATTTTTTTGCATGTTGCATCCGAACCTACCCATATTTGTCAAATAGCTGCCTAGACTTATCATTCCAATTACGAGAGAATTGTATTACTGAACTTGACGAAGGCAGGAGCCGCTCCGAACTGGGAACTGAGTTCTTGAACCAAGAGCAAACTCCCACATCATCATTGAAATAAACATAGTGAATACATACAGAACTTGCATCTTTCCTGCAGATATTTCGAAGGAACATTAACACGGAAACACATCAAGCGCAGAGTGCCTAAATCTTTTAAAACACCATTCGTGATTATTTTTCTGTCCTTTGCTATTCATATGCTTGCTCCTCAAGATTTTTGACTTTGAACTTATTTCTGATGTTAAAATAGCCAAGGCATTGGCCCCCTAAAAAGAGCAGACAAAAATAGAAAACAATGCTACAACTATAT
Organism: Trichopus zeylanicus subsp. travancoricus; assembly: GCA_005019695.1. Lineage (NCBI taxonomy): Eukaryota > Viridiplantae > Streptophyta > Magnoliopsida > Dioscoreales > Dioscoreaceae > Trichopus > Trichopus zeylanicus. Next base: position 4,367 of record RXID01015161.1, read on the forward strand.
TTTCATTCCTACCTTTGGAGTCTGGGCTTTAGTTTGATAACAGCCATAACTCCAGATCCAAGACCGTCATTCAACTCATATATGAGATATATTATCCAAATTTTGGATCCCTGGCATCCAAACAGCTCTAATAGTTAGGTCAAGGGTTATCTGGTTCGGTGCAAAATCCTTTCAGAAACATTTAGCATCATGAATACAAAAATAAATTTAAATTTGATTAGTTAACACCAGAAACATCAAAACACTGAGTTCTGTAAGCAAGTGCATATAATTAAACATGCTTCACTGCAGAAAATTACAATAGAAACATTAGAGACACAGCAGAAAACTGTATATTGAATATACAAAGTCCTTAACCACCAAGAAATTCAAATAAAGAATAACATTTTATTCTCAAGAAGTTATTGGATTTATCCCAGGGATTGAGGAAAACAAGCGCTGAGAGGCACAAGAACCACCAAAACAAGATCGATCACCAACAAACAGTGGTCAACAGATTCAATCATATGAAATTGCTGATCCTCTCACTTTATTAAGTCACAAACACAAGGCATTGCATTTTTTTTTGTTCTTGCATAAAGAAATGTACTCTTAGATTTTGTGTAAGAAGTTACTGCATATAGAACATACCAAGCTGGGTCGCAAATGCCAAATATTGAGGATATCAAACGCAAACATTATTATTGCATAACAAAGTTACCTATTTATCTACTGCAGAGGAAGGTGAGGAAAATCAAAATAGCTCAGTGATACGAAGAATATTAAAACAAATGCCAAAAATTTACAGGAAATAAAAAAGAAAATCAAATGTATCCCGCAATACTAAATCAAACGTAGCACTCTGAAAATGGCTTCCCAGTATCACAAAGCTAGCCGCCTAATTGCCATTTCCAGTCTGACTTCCATTAACTTATTGGCCAGTAAAGTACAGTACTATGGTATATCTTCACATGGACTCAATTCTTATCTAAGCATGTCTTAAATTAGTTTCTTCACTTCTCCATGCAGACAAATGCTGCTAGGTGAACCACACTGCCATGCTCCTTGTAGTAGCTACTTGATTTTCTTTCTTTAGATTCCCCTTTTCCTTCCTTTTTGTAGTTCCCTATATTTCTTCCAGAAAACCAGAAGATCCCCTGCGTTTAATCATTCTCACAATCCATTGTTTTTTCCAATCACACGGTAGGGTATTTCCTAAAACTAGACACAAGCAATTCAATATTAACTTAGTAATTAACTAATTTAGGGTAAGAATTGGAGAAACTACAGAAGCAGTACGAGAAATCATTTGGCAGCAAATCACTGTAAACCATTTTTATCGCGATCAAGATTAATAGTGGAAAAATAAAAAAGTTTCTGTGATTTGAACACCAGAAATCGAACAATGCCAGACATTGAAACTAGGGATGCAACAAGGTTCACCCAAACACCGAAAAAAAGAACTAATTTTGGGATTCTCTCCAGAAGAGGCAAAAAATGAAAACATAAAAGCACAATGAAAGAAAGGCAAGAACAGCGGGCCGTAGCGGGTACACCCCCTTCTTCACCGATTTCTAATCCTATCGTCACAATCTGAAAATCACACGAAGGGAATCGCCTTTGATAGAATTCTTGAGACTAGAGAGCCGTACCTCCCGCGGGAGATGCGTCTGCTTCTTGGTGGCGCTGGTGGCGGAATTGGGGTTGTCCTCGGCCGCCATTATCCCTCTCCATCTTCGGTTAGCTCACCGGTTCATCTGCGAGAGATTATTCCCCGGCGGATGAGATTTTTTTTGCGCATAGAACCCTAAAAAAGTTTCTAATCACGGTAGGACAAATGGATTTCCATGTACACCCCTAAAAATTCATTGAATGGAGACAATGTCAATTTAAATTTTTTTTAAGATAAGTTATTACATTGTGTAAGTCAATGCTTAACTTCCATTGAATCTAAATCATCAATTTACCGTTTGCAGTCATTATTAATAATATATTAAACCACTGATTATATTGATTATAATATGCAATTGCAATAAATATAAAAAATAATTGAAATTACGTTTTTGAAAAACAAAATTAAAATTTTATTTTTATTCAACAGTCTGGTCAACTTAATCTTGATGGTTAAAATGAAAAGGGTTATGGGATATGAAAAACAATATGTAGTTATGAGGAAGCTAGGAGAATTACATAAATAACAAACATTTCAGGGAGTATTTGCAAAAGTTCTTAAACTATAGCTCCTTAGACTCGGCGACGGCGAGGTCCAATTCCCTCAATTCGATTGTTTGAATGTAAAAATAAAATTTAGAGTTGGGTGAATTCACAATTTCAATAATTTTGAATTCTGGTTCGGAGAAAGAAAAATTTGCAATTCGGATCGAAATTGGGTAAATCCCACCAATACGTGAGAACAATGATTATCCCCGTGAAAATCGGCGGAATTGAGAATTCTTATCCCGATTCTAGCCTTCATTCCCATCACGCGAGCGCTTGTCTCCGTCCCAAGCGCGTCCGTCTCCGTCCCGAGCGCAGCCAAAATTAAAAAAATTTAATAAATCAGAATTAATAATTGTAAACAACATATCTTAAATCACCAAAAATAGTTAGGGTTGTTCTCTATGATGGGATGCGTTGAGGAGACTGCCTGAGACATGAACTGATCTCTAATACCACATATAGCTCTGAGGCACGCGTTGAAGTATCGACCAATTGTCTCACCAAATCTCACAAAGACTATTTTCATGCTTCTATTTCTTGAATGAAAACCAATATAATACAAAAACATTGCAAGTTACTCCTCGACAGTCACATGTCGTGTATCACGCAAAAGATTTCAATCTCTCAACAAATTAACCAAATTCATAAACACGAGAATATCCATCCTTAAATAGTCTAGACAATTATTTCTTCCACCATATCATATATTTTGAAGGTTACCACCTCTTAGAGACTCTCTATTCACTACCGGTTCAATATTCAGTCGGTTTTTTCTTCTAATCATTATTCAAACTATCAAACATGCGGCTATCAAGTAACAATATCCAGCAACTTGAATGGTTAACAGTTCTAAGTCGTCGTCATCCACCTAATAAATAGACATTTGTCAAAGCAAAAATCGTATTACAAATTTATATTAATAAAACATACGTAAACAAAATTTACAACCCTACCAATAGTATATAACAATATATAACAACATATAACATATAATTAATCCAATGTACATATAATTTCTCTCTTACTTTTGCTTCATATTACTCAGAAATACAAGTAACTTAAATCACGTGATTATATGCCACGGAAAGAAAATAATCAACCAAAAAGCATATTTCATATAAAAAGGGACAAATCATGAATTTAACAAACTAAAGTATTGATCTTCAATAATATACTTGCTTCGTGCTTCGCTAGCAATATCCATACTTCTTTGATTCCCGAGTGAAACCTATTTCAAAATTAAACTTCAAATCATTATAATAAAATAGTAACCCATACTTCAACTTTCAGTTTTTGCTTGGTTTTGATTCATTGTTCTTCAACAAAATGTAATGCATGTGGAACCAACATTATACAAATATACTACAACTAGATTTTTGTAGTGTTGACAATTTATGTAACTGATTGCTTCAAGATATTCGTAGGGATAACAACTAGATGCATTGTTCTTCAAGCTCTGGGGGTGACCTAGGACCTGTGGCATAGCAAACTTCAATTCCCGCGGGCTTTGGGCTTTCTTGAATCTCCATTTGAAGCAGGAAAGAAATTACATGGTATCAAATAGTTTGGAATTAGCCATGTTTGCTTCAAAGCAAAACAAGAAAAGCTTGTAGATTATAGATGAATTATGTATTTAATAAATTACGTCATCCAAATTTCTTCCCCTCAAGATCCATCATCTTAATCACATTGATGCACAGATCATCTTCTTCTAAAGTTAAAAAGGAAGTAGATGAAGAACTCCCATTGTGCGCATACTCATAGAAAAGAGATACAGAAGCCAGAGTACCTCAACTAGAAAGAAAAGCTTTTCTCAAAGAAAACTCTACAACTTGCTGCCTCAACAACTGCATTAATACCAAGAAAAGTATATCAAGTAGAGAAAATCAAGTATCGGAGCTCCAATTGGCACAACTTCCAAGAAGAATCTCACCAATACTTCCGGTACTTCCAAGTATGTATAATTGGTTTTCTAGCATCATCTCTAACCAGGAGAATATGTCAATACTAGGTTGATCTGGTAAGAACCAACTGAGAAGTGAAATTTAGGCATCCGACAAGAATTTTAACCTTTCTTTAATAGCTGAAAGTACAAGCACATGAAAGTCAAAATGGAAGCCTCCACTCATCACCAGTTTGTATCTTTACCTTGGGATAATCCAAGAGGGATCCGAGAACACGATGCCCAGTGTTCATTCATGCTAATCAACATTTGGTTCCACATGTATTCATGTTGAAGAATAATAAGATCAATATGTATCTTAAGACAACTCTGACTCAAAAATTGAGCAAGACAAACACATTCTCAAAAGAACATAAGCATCAAGCTGTCAACAGGAGAAAGGAACTCCTAAACCTCCAAGACTACATCATCTGCACGCAACCATGAAAACAAAATATAAATCATGCTAAATGTGTCTCATGTTATTATGCTCAAAAAACTGAAAAATTTATGGTTGGAGAAAACAGAAGAAGACAGGGAGCTAGTAGGGGGATCATACGGTGAAGATGGAGCAGACCTAGTTGCTACTTTAGGGATCCGATGGGCTCGTATTGTAACAGTCCGTCTCGTCTTCGAGGCTCATTCAGGTTCATGAATGAGTGTAGAAGAAGGGAGAAGAGGCACCTGCTGTTGTTGGGGAGATCGACGAAGGAGGCCGACAAGATCAGAGAAGAGAAAGCTCGACAATATCTAGCAACGGACCTGCAAGGAAAAAGCTTGAGGAGGTCGAACAGCGACTACTGGAAGAAGAATCTCACCAAGATCAGAGAAGAAGAAGCTCGACAAGATCTGGTAACCGATTTGCAAGGAAAAAATTCGGGGAGGTCGGACAATGACTACTGGAAGAAGAATCTCACCGAGATCAGAGAAAAAGAAGCTCGACCAAATCTAGGAAGAAGATACCTCGCGAGATCAGGAAAGAGGCGGACACAGATCGGCTTGCGTGGAGGTGCAGACGCGGATCTGCTCGCCGGTAGGGCAGGCGAAGGCCGATCTGCTCGCGGAGGGGTGCAGATCTGCTCGTGGCGGAGCGGGGGAGCGAGGCCGCGGGGACGCAAGAGCACGGGGGGTGCGACGGCGCAATGGACAGGTAGAGCAGCGGCGCGGGGCTGGGTAGCGCAACAGGAGAGGAGATAAGGTTTAATTATAAATATCGAAATTTTTTTGTAAATCTAACTAATTTTAGGGGGTTGTACGTAAATATTCGAAAGTTATTTATAAAATAAATAATAAATTTTTTAGGGGTTTAATTGTAAAATTACGGAGGGTAAAAGTGAAATTTTTGAAAAAAAAATTGATTAAATAACAATAAGGATATTATAGGTAAATAATTTTAAAATGAGGGGGATGTAGGTAATTATGAAAATTTCGGAGTGTTTTTGGTAATTAAGGAAAATCTTAGGGGAGTGTAGATAATTAGCCCATACAATTATTATTTTAATTATTTATAATATGTTAAAATTATTAATAGTAATTAAAGATATCAGTCGACTTAGATCCATTTGGGTCAATTTGAATTGATCCGAGAAAATTAAATCAATTCATGTTGGATCAAATTGTAACCTATCTGATTAAGTAAGTTAATTCAGGTTGAATCGAATCATAACTCAAACCGGACTCATTTAATAAATGGATCAATTCGGGTCAGATCATGTTATCCATTTGAGAATTGGACCGGTTTTCGGTTCAAAATTTTGACTCGTTTAATTAATGGGTCGGATTTAAGTTGACCCGTTTAATATAATATTATAATATTATAATTTTGATCCCATTTAAATCTGACCTGTGAATCCAAATTGCCTACGTCTACCTTCAAGTACGGGACCATGAGAAGAACTTGCTTGATTTGGCAATATAATTGTGCTTGTTTTCAATTGCTTAAATATCAAATTTTTTCTTGATACGAATTTCTCTTGTTAATCTTTATAATTTCTTTGACATGGGAACTAATGTAGAACGGTGCTATTTCTGATTACCATCGGTTCAACTAAAAGAGGCTAATTTATATATTGGAATTTTTGCATGAAATTGCTTATAATTTGTGTTTATTTTATGAAATTTTATTAAAAACAGTCTTTTATGGATTTGATTTTTTTTTGAAGAGTTGTCTGGTTTAATCAAAATTTATTGTGTGAGAGTTATTTTTTTTTTGAATTTTAAGTTAAAATTTTTATTACCCTGCGATTTACCGATCAATAGGGTTTGTTTATAATATATTTTTAATCGATAATTTGGTTATAAAAAATGGCTGCGTATAACATATTTGAAAAATATCTATCTTTCATTATTTAATAAAGATGGTTTGGTGTAAATTTTAGTATATGACACGTGGTTATCTGCAATTATGTTTCCTAATATAGATGGCTTTTAACGACCATCCATAATTAGCTCTATCCTCAGGCCCGTTATCTATAAATTCCTTTTTTATATTTTACTGCGCCGCCACCTCGCTCTCACTCTCGTACTCTCTCGTCTGGCGAAAAGAGAACCGATGGCAGCTGAAGGAGAAGAGCTCGGTCTTCTTCTCTCTTCGATCAGGGGCTACACGTTTAAGCCCTCCGACCAGCAGATCATCGGCTACCTCCGGCTCAAGACCCTCGGCCGACCCGTCCCCCACCGCAACCACATTCGCGACGACGTCGCCGTCTACGACTTCCACCCGGAGGCCCTCGTCCCTATCTCCCTCGACGAGGCTTTCTTCTTCGTCCAGAGATCCGGCCGAAGCCGCACTGTCGGCGGCCGCAGCGAAGACAGGTGGAAGATCAACAACACCAAGAAGATCCATGGCGGCGACGACGGCAAGAAGGTGATCGGCCTCAAGAAGAGCTTCGAGTTTCAGGTGCGCAGCAAGAAGGAGAGCACCGGATGGGTGATGCACGAGTTCTGCATCTGCGACGACGATGCTTCCCCCGTCATTCGCAAGAAGGGGTGCTTCTGGGTCGTCTGCAGGATCCACCGGAGCCCTAGGCTGCAGAAAGAGCGCAGGATGATCTTGGCTTCCATGTCTTCGCAGCTTCATCAAGATCAGACTGCTACTGCTTCCGCCGGAGCATTCTCAGTACCGATTGTTGGTCTTCATCAAGACTTGTTCTTCGACGTCAATGGTGGCGGTCCTGCCTTCCCAACAATGTGCACCGATCAACAACCAACAGAGGCGGTGTCTGCGGTTCGGCATGGGGCAGATCTTGCCATCGATGATTATGCCATTGATGATATGATTATCACTGACAATGCTATTGGTGCCGCCGATCATGTCCAGCAGCAGCAAGTTTATTCGCCGGAGTCTACTTCCACAGCGTCCACGACAGAGCTATCGACATCCGGACGGAGCATGGATTCCGGCTGCAGAGCGACGTCACCGGCAATGCCGCCACTGCCATTTGATCAAGAACCAATAGAGGAAGTGTCTGCGGTTTGGCATGGGGCAGATCTTGTCATCGACGATTATGCCATGGATGATATGATTATCACTGACAATGCTATTGGTGCCGCCGATCATGTCCAGCAGCAGCTAGTTTATTTGCCGGAGTCTACTTCCACAGCGTCCACGACAGGGCTATCGACATCCGGACGGAGCATGGATTCCGGCTGCAGAGCGACGTCACCGGCAATGCCGCCACTGCCATTTGATCAAGAACCAATAGAGGAAGTGTCTGCGGTTTGGCATGGGGCAGATCTTGTCATCGATGATTATGCCATGGATGATATGATTATCACTGACAATGCTATTGGTGCCGCCGATCATGTCCAGCAGCAGCTAGTTTATTTGCCGGAGTCTACTTCCACAGCGTCCACGACAGAGCTATCGACACCCGGACGGAGCATGGATTCCGGCTGCAGAGCGACGTCACCGGCAATGCCGCCACTGCCATTTGATCAAGAAGCAGCAGACGCGACTGGCCTTCAGCGAGCAGTCTCATGGTCGGATAGCGACATCGCAGAACTGATGCTCGATGATATTTCTCAGGCTTTTGATGACTTTCGGGCGGAGTTTGGCGATCTCGACGATGACCCGGCGATGTAGTTCGGCGATGGCACGGACACAAGCTTCTTGGACATCTCGGGTTTGTAGCAGGTTTGAAAATTTGTTGTTGTTTTGGTTTGTGGGCGTGCTGGGCTTGGGTCTATTTTTGACTCAGCCCAGTCCGTGCCCTGCTTGTGTAGTATTTGTTGTAGCTGCTTTAGTTTGGGTCGCCTGGGGGTGCTGGCCTTGGATCTATTTTTGAACGCGCCCAGTTGGTGCCCTGTTTTGTATGTAAATCATTCATTAGCCTCCGATTTGAGAGGCCTCGATAATAAATTAGAGGAGAGACCGATTTTGGTCTCCCTCTATTTGCTCCAAATGTTAGAAAGATTATGCATATATATTGGTAGTAAACGAGATCATATGTGGAAATTCCAGAGGTGCAATAGAACTCATCAATTGATTACAATAGTAGCTGAATACGCCTTTGTATAATATCTTTCTACTCCAATATGAACAAGATTTAGCGATACTCATTTGGATATCAATGAAAAGAAAGTTCCACTTAAATTTACAAACATCTACCTGCATCCCTTGGTTACAGCATTCAAAAGCATATCAATACAACTTGTCACTGAAAAAAAAGTATTACTATATTTGTTTGAGACAGAGGAAAAATCTGATAAATAAATCCCAATGCATTACAAGTCAACTCCTCAGGAAACCAGTTTCTCGCATAACAAGCAATTTTTGTGTTAGCATATCTGAAACCACTGCACCAACCTGTCCAACTCTCCATGCTGCCTTCACAACTTAATCTGGGTACAAACAGCACTTGGTCACACTGGCTATTCGCGCATGATTTGGTGACATTCTCCATCTTGCAAAAATCCTGATCCAACACGTCAAAAAAATAAGTGGCAACCATTTGCATTGCAAGAAACATATTTTCTGACTCACCGAGTTGATATTCATTGCCAAAATCACAACGGATTGGAACAAGATTAAAGAAAATTCCAATCATCATTAGTTTCAACTCCCATGTGATTTTGTGCGTCAAGATATAGGTTACCAATGGTTCCTGTGTCAAGAGCAAAACAAACATATTAATCTGTGAACCCATGTTGCTTACTAAAATATAAGTATCAATAGGAATGCAAAAAGTCAGAACATTGCATCATTGATGTAAAGCGTACGTATGATTTCCATCGGTTATGCCAATGAAGCCCATCGCCACTTCTCTCATGTTGATGGCAGAAAGTCCCTTTTTCAATTTTTTTGCATGTTGCATCCGAACCTACCCATATTTGTCAAATAGCTGCCTAGACTTATCATTCCAATTACGAGAGAATTGTATTACTGAACTTGACGAAGGCAGGAGCCGCTCCGAACTGGGAACTGAGTTCTTGAACCAAGAGCAAACTCCCACATCATCATTGAAATAAACATAGTGAATACATACAGAACTTGCATCTTTCCTGCAGATATTTCGAAGGAACATTAACACGGAAACACATCAAGCGCAGAGTGCCTAAATCTTTTAAAACACCATTCGTGATTATTTTTCTGTCCTTTGCTATTCATATGCTTGCTCCTCAAGATTTTTGACTTTGAACTTATTTCTGATGTTAAAATAGCCAAGGCATTGGCCCCCTAAAAAGAGCAGACAAAAATAGAAAACAATGCTACAACTATATTTTCATTCCTACCTTTGGAGTCTGGGCTTTAGTTTGATAACAGCCATAACTCCAGATCCAAGACCGTCATTCAACTCATATATGAGATATATTATCCAAATTTTGGATCCCTGGCATCCAAACAGCTCTAATAGTTAGGTCAAGGGTTATCTGGTTCGGTGCAAAATCCTTTCAGAAACATTTAGCATCATGAATACAAAAATAAATTTAAATTTGATTAGTTAACACCAGAAACATCAAAACACTGAGTTCTGTAAGCAAGTGCATATAATTAAACATGCTTCACTGCAGAAAATTACAATAGAAACATTAGAGACACAGCAGAAAACTGTATATTGAATATACAAAGTCCTTAACCACCAAGAAATTCAAATAAAGAATAACATTTTATTCTCAAGAAGTTATTGGATTTATCCCAGGGATTGAGGAAAACAAGCGCTGAGAGGCACAAGAACCACCAAAACAAGATCGATCACCAACAAACAGTGGTCAACAGATTCAATCATATGAAATTGCTGATCCTCTCACTTTATTAAGTCACAAACACAAGGCATTGCATTTTTTTTTGTTCTTGCATAAAGAAATGTACTCTTAGATTTTGTGTAAGAAGTTACTGCATATAGAACATACCAAGCTGGGTCGCAAATGCCAAATATTGAGGATATCAAACGCAAACATTATTATTGCATAACAAAGTTACCTATTTATCTACTGCAGAGGAAGGTGAGGAAAATCAAAATAGCTCAGTGATACGAAGAATATTAAAACAAATGCCAAAAATTTACAGGAAATAAAAAAGAAAATCAAATGTATCCCGCAATACTAAATCAAACGTAGCACTCTGAAAATGGCTTCCCAGTATCACAAAGCTAGCCGCCTAATTGCCATTTCCAGTCTGACTTCCATTAACTTATTGGCCAGTAAAGTACAGTACTATGGTATATCTTCACATGGACTCAATTCTTATCTAAGCATGTCTTAAATTAGTTTCTTCACTTCTCCATGCAGACAAATGCTGCTAGGTGAACCACACTGCCATGCTCCTTGTAGTAGCTACTTGATTTTCTTTCTTTAGATTCCCCTTTTCCTTCCTTTTTGTAGTTCCCTATATTTCTTCCAGAAAACCAGAAGATCCCCTGCGTTTAATCATTCTCACAATCCATTGTTTTTTCCAATCACACGGTAGGGTATTTCCTAAAACTAGACACAAGCAATTCAATATTAACTTAGTAATTAACTAATTTAGGGTAAGAATTGGAGAAACTACAGAAGCAGTACGAGAAATCATTTGGCAGCAAATCACTGTAAACCATTTTTATCGCGATCAAGATTAATAGTGGAAAAATAAAAAAGTTTCTGTGATTTGAACACCAGAAATCGAACAATGCCAGACATTGAAACTAGGGATGCAACAAGGTTCACCCAAACACCGAAAAAAAGAACTAATTTTGGGATTCTCTCCAGAAGAGGCAAAAAATGAAAACATAAAAGCACAATGAAAGAAAGGCAAGAACAGCGGGCCGTAGCGGGTACACCCCCTTCTTCACCGATTTCTAATCCTATCGTCACAATCTGAAAATCACACGAAGGGAATCGCCTTTGATAGAATTCTTGAGACTAGAGAGCCGTACCTCCCGCGGGAGATGCGTCTGCTTCTTGGTGGCGCTGGTGGCGGAATTGGGGTTGTCCTCGGCCGCCATTATCCCTCTCCATCTTCGGTTAGCTCACCGGTTCATCTGCGAGAGATTATTCCCCGGCGGATGAGATTTTTTTTTCGCATAGAACCCTAAAAAAGTTTCTAATCACGGTAGGACAAATGGATTTCCATGTACACCCCTAAAAATTCATTGAATGGAGACAATGTCAATGTTAAATTTTTTTTAAGATAAGTTATTACATTGTGTAAGTCAATGCTTAACTTCCATTGAATCTAAATCATCAATTTACCGTTTGCAGTCATTATTAATAATATATTAAACCACTGATTATATTGATTATAATATGCAATTGCAATAAATATAAAAAATAATTGAAATTACGTTTTTGAAAAACAAAATTAAAATTTTATTTTTATTCAACAGTCTGGTCAACTTAATCTTGATGGTTAAAATGAAAAGGGTTATGGGATATGAAAAACAATATGTAGTTATGAGGAAGCTAGGAGAATTACATAAATAACAAACATTTCAGGGAGTATTTGCAAAAGTTCTTAAACTATAGCTCCTTAGACTCGGCGACGGCGAGGTCCAATTCCCTCAATTCGATTGTTTGAATGTAAAAATAAAATTTAGAGTTGGGTGAATTCACAATTTCAATAATTTTGAATTCTGGTTCGGAGAAAGAAAAATTTGCAATTCGGATCGAAATTGGGTAAATCCCACCAATACGTGAGAACAATGATTATCCCCGTGAAAATCGGCGGAATTGAGAATTCTTATCCCGATTCTAGCCTTCATTCCCATCACGCGAGCGCTTGTCTCCGTCCCAAGCGCGTCCGTCTCCGTCCCGAGCGCAGCCAAAATTAAAAAAATTTAATAAATCAGAATTAATAATTGTAAACAACATATCTTAAATCACCAAAAATAGTTAGGGTTGTTCTCTATGATGGGATGCGTTGAGGAGACTGCCTGAGACATGAACTGATCTCTAACACCACATATAGCTCTGAGGCACGCGTTGAAGTATCGACCAATTGTCTCACCAAATCTCACAAAGACTATTTTCATGCTTCTATTTCTTGAATGAAAACCAATATAATACAAAAACATTGCAAGTTACTCCTCGACAGTCACATGTCGTGTATCACGCAAAAGATTTCAATCTCTCAACAAATTAACCAAATTCATAAACACGAGAATATCCATCCTTAAATAGTCTAGACAATTATTTCTTCCACCATATCATATATTTTGAAGGTTACCACCTCTTAGAGACTCTCTATTCACTACCGGTTCAATATTCAGTCGGTTTTTTCTTCTAATCATTATTCAAACTATCAAACATGCGGCTATCAAGTAACAATATCCAGCAACTTGAATGGTTAACAGTTCTAAGTCGTCGTCATCCACCTAATAAATAGACATTTGTCAAAGCAAAAATCGTATTACAAATTTATATTAATAAAACATACGTAAACAAAATTTACAACCCTACCAATAATATATAACAATATATAACAACATATAACATATAATTAATCCAATGTACATATAATTTCTCTCTTACTTTTGCTTCATATTACTCAGAAATACAAGTAACTTAAATCACGTGATTATATGCCACGGAAAGAAAATAATCAACCAAAAAGCATATTTCATATAAAAAGGGACAAATCATGAATTTAACAAACTAAAGTATTGATCTTCAATAATATACTTGCTTCGTGCTTCGCTAGCAATATCCATACTTCTTTGATTCCCGAGTGAAACCTATTTCAAAATTAAACTTCAAATCATTATAATAAAATAGTAACCCATACTTCAACTTTCAGTTTTTGCTTGGTTTTGATTCATTGTTCTTCAACAAAATGTAATGCATGTGGAACCAACATTATACAAATATACTACAACTAGATTTTTGTAGTGTTGACAATTTATGTAACTGATTGCTTCAAGATATTCGTAGGGATAACAACTAGATGCATTGTTCTTCAAGCTCTGGGGGTGACCTAGGACCTGTGGCATAGCAAACTTCAATTCCCGCGGGCTTTGGGCTTTCTTGAATCTCCATTTGAAGCAGGAAAGAAATTACATGGTATCAAATAGTTTGGAATTAGCCATGTTTGCTTCAAAGCAAAACAAGAAAAGCTTGTAGATTATAGATGAATTATGTATTTAATAAATTACGTCATCCAAATTTCTTCCCCTCAAGATCCATCATCTTAATCACATTGATGCACAGATCATCTTCTTCTAAAGTTAAAAAGGAAGTAGATGAAGAACTCCCATTGTGCGCATACTCATAGAAAAGAGATACAGAAGCCAGAGTACCTCAACTAGAAAGAAAAGCTTTTCTCAAAGAAAACTCTACAACTTGCTGCCTCAACAACTGCATTAATACCAAGAAAAGTATATCAAGTAGAGAAAATCAAGTATCGGAGCTCCAATTGGCACAACTTCCAAGAAGAATCTCACCAATACTTCCGGTACTTCCAAGTATGTATAATTGGTTTTCTAGCATCATCTCTAACCAGGAGAATATGTCAATACTAGGTTGATCTGGTAAGAACCAACTGAGAAGTGAAATTTAGGCATCCGACAAGAATTTTAACCTTTCTTTAATAGCTGAAAGTACAAGCACATGAAAGTCAAAATGGAAGCCTCCACTCATCACCAGTTTGTATCTTTACCTTGGGATAATCCAAGAGGGATCCGAGAACACGATGCCCAGTGTTCATTCATGCTAATCAACATTTGGTTCCACATGTATTCATGTTGAAGAATAATAAGATCAATATGTATCTTAAGACAACTCTGACTCAAAAATTGAGCAAGACAAACACATTCTCAAAAGAACATAAGCATCAAGCTGTCAACAGGAGAAAGGAACTCCTAAACCTCCAAGACTACATCATCTGCACGCAACCATGAAAACAAAATATAAATCATGCTAAATGTGTCTCATGTTATTATGCTCAAAAAACTGAAAAATTTATGGTTGGAGAAAACAGAAGAAGACAGGGAGCTAGTAGGGGGATCATACGGTGAAGATGGAGCAGACCTAGTTGCTACTTTAGGGATCCGATGGGCTCGTATTGTAACAGTCCGTCTCGTCTTCGAGGCTCATTCAGGTTCATGAATGAGTGTAGAAGAAGGGAGAAGAGGCACCTGCTGTTGTTGGGGAGATCGACGAAGGAGGCCGACAAGATCAGAGAAGAGAAAGCTCGACAATATCTAGCAACGGACCTGCAAGGAAAAAGCTTGAGGAGGTCGAACAGCGACTACTGGAAGAAGAATCTCACCAAGATCAGAGAAGAAGAAGCTCGACAAGATCTGGTAACCGATTTGCAAGGAAAAAATTCGGGGAGGTCGGACAATGACTACTGGAAGAAGAATCTCACCGAGATCAGAGAAAAAGAAGCTCGACCAAATCTAGGAAGAAGATACCTCGCGAGATCAGGAAAGAGGCGGACACAGATCGGCTTGCGTGGAGGTGCAGACGCGGATCTGCTCGCCGGTAGGGCAGGCGAAGGCCGATCTGCTCGCGGAGGGGTGCAGATCTGCTCGTGGCGGAGCGGGGGAGCGAGGCCGCGGGGACGCAAGAGCACGGGGGGTGCGACGGCGCAATGGACAGGTAGAGCAGCGGCGCGGGGCTGGGTAGCGCAACAGGAGAGGAGATAAGGTTTAATTATAAATATCGAAATTTTTTTGTAAATCTAACTAATTTTAGGGGGTTGTACGTAAATATTCGAAAGTTATTTATAAAATAAATAATAAATTTTTTAAGGGTTTAATTGTAAAATTACGGAGGGTAAAAGTGAAATTTTTGAAAAAAAATTGATTAAATAACAATAAGGATATTATAGGTAAATAATTTTAAAATGAGGGGGATGTAGGTAATTATGAAAATTTCGGAGTGTTTTTGGTAATTAAGGAAAATCTTAGGGGAGTGTAGATAATTAGCCCATACAATTATTATTTTAATTATTTATAATATGTTAAAATTATTAATAGTAATTAAAGATATCAGTCGACTTAGATCCATTTGGGTCAATTTGAATTGATCCGAGAAAATTAAATCAATTCATGTTGGATCAAATTGTAACCTATCTGATTAAATAAGTTAATTCAGGTTGAATCGAATCATAACTCAAACCGGACTCATTTAATAAATGGATCAATTCGGGTCAGATCATGTTATCCATTTGAGAATTGGACCGGTTTTCGGTTCAAAATTTTGACTCGTTTAATTAATGGGTCGGATTTAAGTTGACCCGTTTAATATAATATTATAATATTATAATTTTGATCCCATTTAAATCTGACCTGTGAATCCAAATTGCCTACGTCTACCTTCAAGTACGGGACCATGAGAAGAACTTGCTTGATTTGGCAATATAATTGTGCTTGTTTTCAATTGCTTAAATATCAAATTTTTTCTTGATACGAATTTCTCTTGTTAATCTTTATAATTTCTTTGACATGGGAACTAATGTAGAACGGTGCTATTTCTGATTACCATCGGTTCAACTAAAAGAGGCTAATTTATATATTGGAATTTTTGCATGAAATTGCTTATAATTTGTGTTTATTTTATGAAATTTTATTAAAAACAGTCTTTTATGGATTTGATTTTTTTTTGAAGAGTTGTCTGGTTTAATCAAAATTTATTGTGTGAGAGTTATTTTTTTTTTGAATTTTAAGTTAAAATTTTTATTACCCTGCGATTTACCGATCAATAGGGTTTGTTTATAATATATTTTTAATCGATAATTTGGTTATAAAAAATGGCTGCGTATAACATATTTGAAAAATATCTATCTTTCATTATTTAATAAAGATGGTTTGGTGTAAATTTTAGTATATGACACGTGGTTATCTGCAATTATGTTTCCTAATATAGATGGCTTTTAACGACCATCCATAATTAGCTCTATCCTCGGGCCCGTTATCTATAAATTCCTTTTTTATATTTTACTGCGCCGCCACCTCGCTCTCACTCTCGTACTCTCTCGTCTGGCGAAAAGAGAACCGATGGCAGCTGAAGGAGAAGAGCTCGGTCTTCTTCTCTCTTCGATCAGGGGCTACACGTTTAAGCCCTCCGACCAGCAGATCATCGGCTACCTCCGGCTCAAGACCCTCGGCCGACCCGTCCCCCACCGCAACCACATTCGCGACGACGTCGCCGTCTACGACTTCCACCCGGAGGCCCTCGTCCCTATCTCCCTCGACGAGGCTTTCTTCTTCGTCCAGAGATCCGGCCGAAGCCGCACTGTCGGCGGCCGCAGCGAAGACAGGTGGAAGATCAACAACACCAAGAAGATCCATGGCGGCGACGACGGCAAGAAGGTGATCGGCCTCAAGAAGAGCTTCGAGTTTCAGGTGCGCAGCAAGAAGGAGAGCACCGGATGGGTGATGCACGAGTTCTGCATCTGCGACGACGATGCTTCCCCCGTCATTCGCAAGAAGGGGTGCTTCTGGGTCGTCTGCAGGATCCACCGGAGCCCTAGGCTGCAGAAAGAGCGCAGGATGATCTTGGCTTCCATGTCTTCGCAGCTTCATCAAGATCAGACTGCTACTGCTTCCGCCGGAGCATTCTCAGTACCGATTGTTGGTCTTCATCAAGACTTGTTCTTCGACGTCAATGGTGGCGGTCCTGCCTTCCCAACAATGTGCACCGATCAACAACCAACAGAGGCGGTGTCTGCGGTTCGGCATGGGGCAGATCTTGCCATCGATGATTATGCCATTGATGATATGATTATCACTGACAATGCTATTGGTGCCGCCGATCATGTCCAGCAGCAGCAAGTTTATTCGCCGGAGTCTACTTCCACAGCGTCCACGACAGAGCTATCGACATCCGGACGGAGCATGGATTCCGGCTGCAGAGCGACGTCACCGGCAATGCCGCCACTGCCATTTGATCAAGAACCAATAGAGGAAGTGTCTGCGGTTTGGCATGGGGCAGATCTTGTCATCGACGATTATGCCATGGATGATATGATTATCACTGACAATGCTATTGGTGCCGCCGATCATGTCCAGCAGCAGCTAGTTTATTTGCCGGAGTCTACTTCCACAGCGTCCACGACAGAGCTATCGACATCCGGACGGAGCATGGATTCCGGCTGCAGAGCGACGTCACCGGCAATGCCGCCACTGCCATTTGATCAAGAACCAATAGAGGAAGTGTCTGCGGTTTGGCATGGGGCAGATCTTGTCATCGATGATTATGCCATGGATGATATGATTATCACTGACAATGCTATTGGTGCCGCCGATCATGTCCAGCAGCAGCTAGTTTATTTGCCGGAGTCTACTTCCACAGCGTCCACGACAGAGCTATCGACACCCGGACGGAGCATGGATTCCGGCTGCAGAGCGACGTCACCGGCAATGCCGCCACTGCCATTTGATCAAGAAGCAGCAGACGCGACTGGCCTTCAGCGAGCAGTCTCATGGTCGGATAGCGACATCGCAGAACTGATGCTCGATGATATTTCTCAGGCTTTTGATGACTTTCGGGCGGAGTTTGGCGATCTCGACGATGACCCGGCGATGTAGTTCGGCGATGGCACGGACACAAGCTTCTTGGACATCTCGGGTTTGTAGCAGGTTTGAAAATTTGTTGTTGTTTTGGTTTGTGGGCGTGCTGGGCTTGGGTCTATTTTTGACTCAGCCCAGTCCGTGCCCTGCTTGTGTAGTATTTGTTGTAGCTGCTTTAGTTTGGGTCGCCTGGGGGTGCTGGCCTTGGATCTATTTTTGAACGCGCCCAGTTGGTGCCCTGTTTTGTATGTAAATCATTCATTAGCCTCCGATTTGAGAGGCCTCGATAATAAATTAGAGGAGAGACCGATTTTGGTCTCCCTCTATTTGCTCCAAATGTTAGAAAGATTATGCATATATATTGGTAGTAAACGAGATCATATGTGGAAATTCCAGAGGTGCAATAGAACTCATCAATTGATTACAATAGTAGCTGAATACGCCTTTGTATAATATCTTTCTACTCCAATATGAACAAGATTTAGCGATACTCATTTGGATATCAATGAAAAGAAAGTTCCACTTAAATTTACAAACATCTACCTGCATCCCTTGGTTACAGCATTCAAAAGCATATCAATACAACTTGTCACTGAAAAAAAAGTATTACTATATTTGTTTGAGACAGAGGAAAAATCTGATAAATAAATCCCAATGCATTACAAGTCAACTCCTCAGGAAACCAGTTTCTCGCATAACAAGCAATTTTTGTGTTAGCATATCTGAAACCACTGCACCAACCTGTCCAACTCTCCATGCTGCCTTCACAACTTAATCTGGGTACAAACAGCACTTGGTCACACTGGCTATTCGCGCATGATTTGGTGACATTCTCCATCTTGCAAAAATCCTGATCCAACACGTCAAAAAAATAAGTGGCAACCATTTGCATTGCAAGAAACATATTTTCTGACTCACCGAGTTGATATTCATTGCCAAAATCACAACGGATTGGAACAAGATTAAAGAAAATTCCAATCATCATTAGTTTCAACTCCCATGTGATTTTGTGCGTCAAGATATAGGTTACCAATGGTTCCTGTGTCAAGAGCAAAACAAACATATTAATCTGTGAACCCATGTTGCTTACTAAAATATAAGTATCAATAGGAATGCAAAAAGTCACAACATTGCATCATTGATGTAAAGCGTACGTATGATTTCCATCGGTTATGCCAATGAAGCCCATCGCCACTTCTCTCATGTTGATGGCAGAAAGTCCCTTTTTCAATTTTTTTGCATGTTGCATCCGAACCTACCCATATTTGTCAAATAGCTGCCTAGACTTATCATTCCAATTACGAGAGAATTGTATTACTGAACTTGACGAAGGCAGGAGCCGCTCCGAACTGGGAACTGAGTTCTTGAACCAAGAGCAAACTCCCACATCATCATTGAAATAAACATAGTGAATACATACAGAACTTGCATCTTTCCTGCAGATATTTCGAAGGAACATTAACACGAAAACACATCAAGCGCAGAGTGCCTAAATCTTTTAAAACACCATTCGTGATTATTTTTCTGTCCTTTGCTATTCATATGCTTGCTCCTCAAGATTTTTGACTTTGAACTTATTTCTGATGTTAAAATAGCCAAGGCATTGGCCCCCTAAAAAGAGCAGACAAAAATAGAAAACAATGCTACAACTATATTTTCATTCCTACCTTTGGAGTCTGGGCTTTAGTTTGATAACAGCCATAACTCCAGATCCAAGACCGTCATTCAACTCATATATGAGATATATTATCCAAATTTTGGATCCCTGGCATCCAAACAGCTCTAATAGTTAGGTCAAGGGTTATCTGGTTCGGTGCAAAATCCTTTCAGAAACATTTAGCATCATGAATACAAAAATAAATTTAAATTTGATTAGTTAACACCAGAAACATCAAAACACTGAGTTCTGTAAGCAAGTGCATATAATTAAACATGCTTCACTGCAGAAAATTACAATAGAAACATTAGAGACACAGCAGAAAACTGTATATTGAATATACAAAGTCCTTAACCACCAAGAAATTCAAATAAAGAATAACATTTTATTCTCAAGAAGTTATTGGATTTATCCCAGGGATTGAGGAAAACAAGCGCTGAGAGGCACAAGAACCACCAAAACAAGATCGATCACCAACAAACAGTGGTCAACAGATTCAATCATATGAAATTGCTGATCCTCTCACTTTATTAAGTCACAAACACAAGGCATTGCATTTTTTTTTTGTTCTTGCATAAAGAAATGTACTCTTAGATTTTGTGTAAGAAGTTACTGCATATAGAACATACCAAGCTGGGTCGCAAATGCCAAATATTGAGGATATCAAACGCAAACATTATTATTGCATAACAAAGTTACCTATTTATCTACTGCAGAGGAAGGTGAGGAAAATCAAAATAGCTCAGTGATACGAAGAATATTAAAACAAATGCCAAAAATTTACAGGAAATAAAAAAGAAAATCAAATGTATCCCGCAATACTAAATCAAACGTAGCACTCTGAAAATGGCTTCCCAGTATCACAAAGCTAGCCGCCTAATTGCCATTTCCAGTCTGACTTCCATTAACTTATTGGCCAGTAAAGTACAGTACTATGGTATATCTTCACATGGACTCAATTCTTATCTAAGCATGTCTTAAATTAGTTTCTTCACTTCTCCATGCAGACAAATGCTGCTAGGTGAACCACACTGCCATGCTCCTTGTAGTAGCTACTTGATTTTCTTTCTTTAGATTCCCCTTTTCCTTCCTTTTTGTAGTTCCCTATATTTCTTCCAGAAAACCAGAAGATCCCCTACGTTTAATCATTCTCACAATCCATTGTTTTTTCCAATCACACGGTAGGGTATTTCCTAAAACTAGACACAAGCAATTCAATATTAACTTAGTAATTAACTAATTTAGGGTAAGAATTGGAGAAACTACAGAAGCAGTACGAGAAATCATTTGGCAGCAAATCACTGTAAACCATTTTTATCGCGATCAAGATTAATAGTGGAAAAATAAAAAAGTTTCTGTGATTTGAACACCAGAAATCGAACAATGCCAGACATTGAAACTAGGGATGCAACAAGGTTCACCCAAACACCGAAAAAAAGAACTAATTTTGGGATTCTCTCCAGAAGAGGCAAAAAATGAAAACATAAAAGCACAATGAAAGAAAGGCAAGAACAGCGGGCCGTAGCGGGTACACCCCCTTCTTCACCGATTTCTAATCCTATCGTCACAATCTGAAAATCACACGAAGGGAATCGCCTTTGATAGAATTCTTGAGACTAGAGAGCCGTACCTCCCGCGGGAGATGCGTCTGCTTCTTGGTGGCGCTGGTGGCGGAATTGGGGTTGTCCTCGGCCGCCATTATCCCTCTCCATCTTCGGTTAGCTCACCGGTTCATCTGCGAGAGATTATTCCCCGGCGGATGAGATTTTTTTTGCACATAGAACCCTAAAAAAGTTTCTAATCACGGTAGGACAAATGGATTTCCATGTACACCCCTAAAAATTCATTAAATGGAGACAATGTCAATTTTAAATTTTTTTTAAGATAAGTTATTACATTGTGTAAGTCAATGCTTAACTTCCATTGAATCTAAATCATCAATTTACCGTTTGCATTCATTATTAATAATATATTAAACCACTAATTATATTGATTATAATATGCAATTGCAATAAATATAAAAAATAATTGAAATTACGTTTTTGAAAAACAAAATTAAAATTTTATTTTTATTCAACAGTCTGGTCAACTTAATCTTGATGGTTAAAATGAAAAGGGTTATGGGATATGAAAAACAATATGTAGTTATGAGGAAGCTAGGAGAATTACATAAATAACAAACATTTCAGAGAGTATTTGCAAAAGTTCTTAAACTATAGCTCCTTAGACTCGGCGACGGCGAGGTCCAATTCCCTCAATTCGATTGTTTGAATGTAAAAATAAAATTTAGAGTTGGGTGAATTCACAATTTCAATAATTTTGAATTCTGGTTCGGAGAAAGAAAAATTTGCAATTCGGATCGAAATTGGGTAAATCCCACCAATACGTGAGAACAATGATTATCCCCGTGAAAATCGGCCGGAATTGAGAATTCTTATCCCGATTCTAGCCTTCATTCCCATCACGCGAGCGCTTGTCTCCGTCCCAAGCGCGTCCGTCTCCGTCCCGAGCGCTCGTCTTCGTCCCGAGCGTGTCCGTCTTCGTCCCGAGGGAGTCCGTCTCTGTCCCGAGCGCTCGTTTCCGTCTTGAGCATGTCCATCTCCATCCCAAGAGAGTCCGTCTTTATCCCAAGCGCTCGTCTCTGTCCCCAATACCAAGAAAAGCATATCAAGTAGAGAAAATCAAGTACCAGAGCTCTAATTGACACAACTTCAGGAGTAGCATACAGCTTTTAGTAATTCAATAATAAAGAACATCGATATCAAACAATCAATTACCAAATCCCCAACACATCTTATCTGAATCAAGAGAAACAAAGAGAATTTTACAGCTTCAAGAAGTAAGTCTGCACACACAAACCTCACTAAAGTGTTCAGAACTCAACAAGCATAGATCAAATAGCATAATATAAGGCCGTCAACGGATCTATGAGAGGCCCAATGATCCAATATAAGCAAATTGAATAAAGTACAAATAAGAGGAACACAATCAAGGAAAATGATTTCTCCAGTACTTCCAAGTATGTATAATTGGTTTTCTAGCATCATCTCTAACCAGGAGAATATGTCAATACTAGGTTAATATGGTAAGAACCAACGGAGAAGTAAAATTTAGGCAGCCGACAAGAATTTTAACCTTTCTTTAATAGCTGAAAGTATAAGCACATGAAAGTCAAAATGGAAGCCTCCACTATCACCATTTTGTATCTTTACCTTGGAATAATCCAAGAGGGATCCGAGAACACGATGCCCAGTGTTCATTCATGCTAATCAACATTTGGTTCCACATGTATTCATGTTGAAGAATAATAAAATCAACATGTATTTCAATACAACTCTGAGTCAAAAATTGAGCAAGATAAACACATTCTCAAAAAAAATAAGCATCAAGCTGTCAATATGAGAAAGGAACTCCTAAACCTCCAAGACTACATCATTTGCACTCAACCATAAAAACAAAATATAAGTCATGCTAAATGTGTCTCATGTTATTATGCTCAAAAAACTGAAAAAGTTATGGTTGGAGAAAAGAAAAGAAGATAGGGAGCTAGTAGGGGGATCATATGGTGAAGATGGAGCAAACCTAGTTGTTGCTTTAGGGATCCAATGGGCTCGTATTATAACAGTCCGTCTCATCTTCGAGGCTCATTCAGGTTCATAAATGAGTGCAGAAGAAGGGAGAAGACGCACTTGCTGTTATTGGGAAGATTGACGAAGGAGATTGACAAGATCAGAGAAGAGGAAGCTCGACAATATCTGACAGTGGACTTGCAAGGAAAAAGCTCGAGGAGGTCGAATAGCAACTACTAGAAGAAGAATCTCACCAAGATCAGAGAAGAAGAAGCTCGACAAGATCTGATAGCCAATTTGTAAGGAAAAAATTCAAGGAGGTCGGATAGCGACTACTGGAAGAAGAATCTCACCGAGATCGGAGAAGAAGAAGCTCGACCAACTCTAGGAAGAAGATACCTCACGAGATCAGGGAAGAAGACTGCAAGCCCGGGGAGCTTCGACAGTGGCTACTTGGACGGATGAGTTCGCTGAGATCACAGCTGGGAGATGGCCAATGAGATCGCTACATGCATGCTTGGGGAGAAGCTCAAGATGGCTACTGGAAGAAGAATCTCACTAAGATCGGAGAAGAAGAAGCTCAACCAGATTTGGGAAAAAAATACCTTGCGAGATCAGGGAAGAAGATTACAGGCCTGGGGAGCTCCGACTGCTGCTACTTGGATGGACGACTTCGATGAGATCACGGCTGGGAGATGGCCGGCGAGATCGGGACATGCATGCTCAAGGAGAAGCTCAAGATGGCTATTGGAAGAAGAATCTCACCGAGAACAGAGAAAAAGAAGCTTAACCAGATTTGGGAAGAAGATACCTCACGAGATCAGGGAAGAAGAAGAAAATAACCTGGAAAATTGCAAGCCCGGAGAGCTCCAACGGTGGCTAATTGGACAAACGAGTTCGCTGAGATCACGGATGGGAGATGGCCGGCGAGATCGGAACATGCATGCTAGGGGAGAAGCTCGAGATGGCTATTGGAAGAAGAAGAAGCTCCACCAGACCTAGGAAGAAGATATCTCGCGAGATCAGGGAAGAAGAAGAAAACAACTTACGAAATTGCAAGTCCAGAGAGCTCCAATAGCGGCTATTTCGACATACGAGTTCACCGAGATCACAAATGGGAGATGGCCGGCGAGATCGGGACATGCATGCTAGGGGACAAGCTCGAGATGGTTATTGGAAGAAGAAGCTCACTGAGATCAGAGAAGAAGAAGCTCCACCAGACTTGGGAAGAAGATACCTCGCAAGATCAGGGAAGAAGAAGAAAACAACTTGCGAAATTGCAAGTCCGGAGAGCTCCAATAGCGGCTATTTCGACGGACAAGTTCACCGAGATCACAAATGGGAGATGGCCGGCGAGATCAGGACGGGGCATGCTCAAGGAGAAACTCGAGCCGGCTATTGAAAGAAGAAGCTCGCCGAGATCAGAGAAGACAAAGCTCCACTAGATTTGAGAAGAAGATAACTCACGAGATCACGGATGGGAGATGACTGGCGAGATCGAGACTGGGGATGCTCGGGGAGAAGCTCGAGCCTTTGAAGAACGGAGGAAAGGGGTTGATTCCGCTAGACGAATCGTCTGTTTCCTCGCCCAGGAATCCGCGGAGAAACAGATCAATGGGACCCATCCATTTCCCATGAATTGGGTGGATTCCTGTAAAACTAGCTCGAAATTCATTTTTTGAATTAGAAGGAGAGAGGAATTGTCCAATTTCTTTATTTTCGATTTTTGAAATCGAGCCAAATACTGAAATTAGGGAATTGGACTTTTAATTCCTTCAATTTTCTCAATTTCAAGTTACTGAAATTCATCCAAACAGCCTCTAAACCTAGCTTTTATAATTCCCTGGAAGTTTAGCCTAGGCCCAAATAAACTCAGCCCCAAAGCCCATAACCTTAGGCCCAATTTCGTTAAATTCTCTGTTCAGAAAACTCCCCCACAAATTGATATTTGCAAAAGTACCCCGACAAAACCACGACATACCCCTACACATCGCTCTTTTTTTTTTTCTTTTTTATTCGAGGAGAGAATTTTTACAGTAAATCAAGTCTGATGTCAAGTGCAAGTCATATGAGTACAAGTATAACTAATCCAAATATTTTTTATAGAATCATATATGAGAGAGTACAGCTATTGTGAGATACGTATTTGTGTTTAAGTACACCACGACACAATGTACATTCGTTCTACGATTGCAAACGTATACGATAGACCAAGTGAGGAATCATTCGTTGCCTAACATAGATATAAAAGTGCTATAAATGAGCAGACTTTAACCTAACGCGGACCAATTTGTTCTCACATTTCTAGGTCGAGAAAAGAAAAACCTTGTGCTCCCCAATTAGGGGTCGGGCGGCCCGAAAGCCCGACTTGATCTGTCCAAAAATATCGGGTTCGGGTTTAGGATTTTCGAACTTCGAGTTAGCTCAAAATTAAAATTTTGTAACAAATAGACAGTCCCAATTTGAAGTTCGAGTCCAACTCGAAAAATCTAATATATAATTTTAAATTCGGATTTGTAAATTTAATTTTGGATTCAGACTCGGACCAGGTCCGACCTGACCCGATTACGCTCTTATTCTCAATCCGTGCTATTAGGGCAGATCTCAAACCAGAGCCTTGCGCGCTCCCAAATCTGGCACCAAATGCAGCCACGCGAAGACGCACTCGGAAGGTCCAACATGTTGCCATGAACAACGACAATGGTTGGCTCACAAAGAAGAAAAGAAATTTGGCACCTTACATTTTGTACTATTTGCATATCACCCCTTGCATCATCGATATTTCCAAAAAACCTTCCGGTTAGCACCCTCGAGCTTTTTTTTCACTATTTTTTTTATTGTTATCGAAGAAACAACGCGATTAATTCGGCACCTCTAGTTTAAAAAATGTTACTTTGTTTTTCTTTTCTAGCAATTCATTGGCGAACCAGTCTAGTTCATTTTCAGCTTTACCTTAATTTTCACTAAAATAGTACTTGGCTAAAATATATTTTAAAAATATAATTATTATATGTAAAATATTTTTTATTTAATTTTTTTCATAAATATTTTTTTAAAATTATTATTATTATTATTATTATTATTATTATTATTATTATTATTATTATTATTATTATTATTATTATTATTATTATATATGAGGCTATTAATATTATGATAATTTAAAATATCATTAATTTTATTTTCAGAAGTCATTTTAAATCAAATATATGTTAGTAAAATGTAGTATATTTTCACTGTCGAATCAAAAATCATCAAAAGTAAACTACTTTTCGAGAGGTTACTTCTTAGCAATTAAATATCAAAAGTGAAAAAAAAATTATTTCTAATTACTTCTCCCTAATTTCTACTAATTAAACAACCCAATATAAATATAAATGGGAGGTTTATTTTGCAAACATTAACAATACAGGGGATTATCCGTAAAGCATAGGGGGTTATTTGCACAAATACCAAGAAAACGAGGGAAAAGAAGGTCCGTGGGCATTGATATGAATTCACGGTGTCGTGTAGCGGTGGGAATTTAGCTAATGAGTCGAGTTTGAGTTTGAAAATTTAGTTTTTTTGAGTTAGACTCGACTTCCTCAATTTTAATTTGGGAGTTTATTTAATTTTTTAATATATAAAAAATATATAATTTTAAAAATATATCCTATAATATATAATATAATATAATTATTTAATTGTGAATATTCTAATTTACATAAATTTTTATATTTAAATATTTATTTTTTTTGTTATTTATATTATTCATATTAATTATAAAATTTTTAGATTAATATTTTTATTGGGACGTTGTGAATTGTCATTTGTAATATTGTGATTAATATTTTTTTATAATTTTTATATTTTAAAAAACATTTTAATATAATTTAATTTAAAAAAAATTAAGAAATTAAAATTTTGAAATTTGTATTTGAGCGAGTGGCTGTTTTTGGGGCCTGAGCCGACGGCTCTTTTACACCCTTGTCATGTGACTTGAATCATGTATGAGCCTTAGGTTCCGTTTAATTTAGCATTAGAATTAGGATAAGTTTATTTTATAATTATTTTTTTTATAAAATTAATCTTACTTATTTTACATTATTATTAAATTAAATTATTATAAAAAAAATTAAATAATTTTTTAAATTTTAAATTATCGAAGCATTAATTTTAATAAAAAAATTAATTTATAAAAATAATCCATTAACCTTAATTTTAATTCTGTTTCGGAACCAAACGGTAAGTCCTGAGCCGTGACCGTCTGCCTCGTCGGTAGCTTTCCCGACTAGACGATTGGACACCAAACCACCGGATGACTGCCGAGAACTGGCGGGTATCCGATGGTACGAGTTTCTTTTATGCGAATTGACTTATGCACCCTTGTCCTTGTGGGCGCTTAGCCAAGTATTTGGGATATAGACGAGGGTAATTTGGTTATATAGTGTGTCTCTTTTAAGGAGGCGGTGAGCGAATGCCACGTACACTTTCGCTTGTGAAACGTGGACTCGTGCGCGACGTGGGTCCCGTTCGCGACCAGAATTTTTTTGCGGTGATGGGAGTTGGAGTTGTGGTCACCATCCGTGATGGGTTTGGTGTACCCTCACCGCCCAATTTAATATTAGGGATATTTATTTATAAGCTCCAAACTTTATTTCAATAATTTATCATAATTTTAATATTTATCTACACCTTTTTTAAAAAAAATTATTACCCATAATTCTTAATTATTATTTAAGAAAAAAAATTTTCAAAAATTCTAGTTTTATTCTCTATAATTTTACAACTAAATTCTTTAAAACTCCTAATTTCTCACTCTCTACTCTTTCTTTCGAATATTTACAAATACATTCTCAATTAAATTTTAAATTATAATTTACATTTTTGTATCTCCATAAATAGACCCCTTAAATATTTTTATTATAGATAAATCCAAATTTAAATATTTTTTAAATAAAAATTTACAAAGAGGACATTAAATATTTAAAAAAATTTACAAATAAATCCTCCATAAAAATTTAAATTACGAGTTTAATAGTCATACATTTACAAATAGACCACTCAAATATTTTTTATTTAAAAAAGTAAAAATTGTATCCTTTTTATAATAAAAATTTTCCGATATTGAAGGTCTTTAAACTTAAAATTTTAAATTACAAGTTTAATATTTATACATTTACAAATAGACATCTTGAATATTTTCATTTATAAATAAGTTCAAATTTTATTATTTTTAAAATAAAATTTTATAAAAAAGATATTGAAGGTTTTAAAACTTAAAATTTTAAATTACAAGTTTAATATTTCTACAATTACAAATAAACCACTTGAATCTTTTTATTTATAAATAAGTTTAAATTTTATTATTTTTTAAATAAAATATTACAAAAAAGATATTGAAAGTTTTAAAACTTAAAATTTTAAATTAGAAAGTTTAATATTTGTACATTTATAAATAAACCCCTTGAATATTTTTATTCATAAACATGTCCAGATTTTATCATTTTTAAAATAAAATTTTACAAAAAAGATATTGATAGTTTTAAAACTTAAAATTTCAAATTATAAATTTAATATTTGTACATTTACAAATAAATCCATTGAATATTTTTATTCATAAGTAAATCCAAATATTATCATTTTAAATAAAATTTTACAAAAAAGATATTAAAAGTTTAAATTACATGTTTAATATTTGTATATTCACAAATAGACCCCTTGAATATTTTTGTTTATAAATAAGTCCAATTTATCATTTCTTAAATAAAATTTTACAAAAAAAAAATCTAAAACTCAAAATTGTAAATTAAAAGTTTAACATTTGTACAATTACAAATTGACCCCTTCAATATTTTTATTTATAAATAAGTCCAAATTTTATCATTTTTCAAATAAAATTTTACAAAAAAGATATTCAAGGTCTTAAAATTTAAAATTTTAGCTTACAAGTTTAATATTTGTATATTTACAAATAGATCCCTTAAATATTTTTTTTATAACTTAGACTTATTTATAAAAAAAATATTCATGGGGTCTATTTGTAAATATACAAATATTAAATTTATAATTTATAATTTTAAGTTTAAAAAAATACATTGTCTTTACAAAAAAAAATCTAAAACTCAAAATTGTGAATTAAAAGTTTAACATTTGTACAATTACAAATTGACCCCTTCAATATTTTTATTTATAAATAAGTCCAAATTTTATCATTTTTCAAATAAAATTTTACAAAAAAGATATTCAAGGTCTTAAAATTTAAAATTTTAGCTTACAAGTTTAATATTTGTATATTTACAAATAGATCCCTTAAATATTTTTTTTATAACTTAGACTTATTTATAAAAAAAATATTCATGGGGTCTATTTGTAAATATACAAATATTAAATTTATAATTTATAATTTTAAGTTTAAAAAAATACATTGTCTTTTTTAGTAAAATTTTATTTAAAAAATAATTAAAATTAGACTTATTTATAAATATAAATAATCAAAGGGTCTATTTGTAAATGCATAAATATTAAATTTATAATTTTAAGTTTTAAATTTTAAAATTTTTAATATATTTTTTGTAAAATTTTATTTTAAAACGATAAAATTTGGCCTTATTTATGAATAAAATATTCAAAGAATCTATTTGTACATGTATAAATATTAAACTTGTAATTCTAAATTCTAAATTTTAAAATCTTCAATATCTTTTTAATAAAATTTTATTTTAAAATGATAAAGTTTGAACTTATTTATACATAAAAATATTCAATGGGTCTATTTATAAATGTATAAATATTAAACTTGTAATTTGAAATTTTAAGTTTTAAAACCTTAAGTATCTTTTTCGTAAAAATTTATTTAAAAAACGATAAATTTTAGACTTATTTATAAATAAAAATATTCAACGGGTCTATTTGTAAATGTATAAATATTAAACTTGTAATTTGAAATTTTAAGTTTTACAACCTTCGATGTCTTTTTTTGTAAAATTTTATTTTAAAAATGATGAAATTTGGACTTATTTATAAATAAAAAATATTCAAGAAATCTATTTGTAAATGTACAAGTATTAAACTTGAAAATTGAAATTTTAAGTTTTAAAGCTTTCAATGTCTTTTTTGTAAAATTTTATTTTAAAAATAATAAAATTTAACTTATTTATAAATAAAAATATGCAATAAAATTATTTGTAAATATACAAATATTAAACTTATAATTTAAAATTGTAATTTTTAAGACCTTCAATATTGTGAAATATTCATTAAAAATTAATTAATTTTGGACTTATTTATAAATAAAAATATTTGAGGGGTCTATTTGTAAATATATAAATATTAACCTTATAATTTAAAATTTTAAGTTTTAAAACCTTCAATATTGTAAAATTTTTATTAAGAAAAGATAAAAATGGGATTTATTTATAAATATAAAAAATTTGAGGGGTCTATTTATAAATATATAAATATTAAGCTTGTAATTTAAATTTTTATGGAGGGTTTATTTGTAAAAAATTTTAAATATTTAAGGTCTTTTTGTAAATTTTTATTTACAAAATATTAAATTTTGGACTTTTATATAAATAAAAATATTTTAGGGGTTTATTTATAAATATATAAATATATAAATTATAATTTAAAATTCAGTTGAGAATTTATTTGTAAATATTTGAGAGAAAAAGTAAATAATGATAAATTAAGAATTTTAAAATGTTTAGTTGTAAAATTATAGAGGGTAAAGTGAAAATTTCAAAAAAAATTTTGATTAAATAACAATTAGAATGTTGTAGGTAATAAATTTTATAAGGAGAGGGTGTACGTAAATACTGAAATCGCTAAAATTTTTAATAAATAAGATAAATCTTGGGAGGTTATAGGTAAATACTTCTTAATATTTTTTTCTCAACTAGCTTGTGGTATCCTTATAAAGTTTTTTTAATAAAAATACAATATTTTATAACAAAAAATTATTGTGATTAATTAGCGTCATGTTTTCTCAAGTCCTACTCATATAAGATAGTATAGTGTTTATTATATAAGCAATAGAATTATGTCTTATTTATGGTTAATGACATATCATTTGTGAATTTTCATTTTATATATGTAATTTTTTTATAATGATAAAAAATCATTTTAAATTGTACCCCACAAATTAAAAGATTCTTGCACCGGAGGTTACCACACCTCACCACACAAATCAAGAGTTCAAAAATACTCTATTTGGATCAATTTCAAAGAGCTCGAATTGGGGGAATTAATGATTCAATTCCTCCACTTTTAATGTTTGGTTATAATGAAATTGTTCGGATTTAGGGAATTGATATTTCCAATAATTCCAAACAGTGACATTTGAATTCATCTTTAAAAAAGTAGAATTCGCATTTTCGGTTCCAAATTGGGTGGGACCCACATTTATTTGGGTAGATTAATAGGAAATTTTTATATATTTTTTTAATTCAACTATTAATATTATTTTTTAAAAAATAAACTAAATTTTTTTATTTAAAATCATATGAAATTTTTTTCTCTACTTATTAATTTTTTTACATATTTAAAAATATTAATACTTATATATTATCAATTTCTAATTTAAAATATATTTTATTGATTGAATAAATATTTAAAAAATTATTTTTTTAGCGTAAATATTTTTTAATATTTTTATATATATTTAATCACCAAAATATGTTTTAATTAATTTATTTATTAAATATTTGTATTTTTTAAAAAATAATATAAATAAAATAAAAAATAATTTTATTTATTTGAAAATAATTG